>JAIPRM010010455.1:0-13760 GCA_025469315.1 Stegophylla sp. TES_Ste_2020
CTTTGTTCAGAATCGTTTTACTGAAGAAATGATTTATCGTTTCTTTAAAATTTAATACGCCCGTCAAGAGAATACCACCCGTCGTGCGAAGTACACCCATCGTGCGAAGTATGTCCGGCTTTTTTTCGTTACATTTCCAATTTCTAAGGTTACTCATATTATAATATAATTTGAATATACGTTTTAATTAAAATCATTTGAACCGATTTTTAATTAAAGGGACTTCGAATAACAAAGCCGGTAGAATTAATCATTTTCCCGTGTAAAAAAAAAAAAAAATCAACGCGGATTAACCCGTTATCTAATTACAAAACATACTCAATACAAATCTGACAAGATAAGTCCTTTGTACTCTTCTCCGGAGCTCCGCTTGTCGTCGTTTTGCCGAAGAAATGATTTATCCGTCCGTATAGTAACCATTTGTAATTTGCACAACGTATGCGCGTGATATGAATTTTATCATAAAATATCACACGAACCGACGTTTGTGCGACGCATGACTAATAATAATATGTTCAAAAAAAAAAAAAAAAAAACAAATAAATAAAAAGCGAAAAATGCTGAAAAATATTCGCTAGGGATGTGAGTTTTTTTTTTTACTATTTTTTCAAAATTTAATTGGAAAAATAGTGAACAACGCAAAAGTTCCGTTTTTGAAACGTCCTCGGAGTACGTTTTCCTAGATTATAAGAAAAAAGAAAAAGAAAAGAAAGAATAAAAAAAACGCACTTTGTATTGAAATTCGGGTTCGATTTCTTACCGTCTCCCACCGGTAAATACGCGATTGGACGCGTATTGCGTGAATGTTTACCGTCGCCAGTGCCACGTGCACTATACATATTTTTATTTGGTTGGTGCAGTGTTTCCCAAACTTTTTTAACGCAACGCCCCTTAAAATCTCCTACCATCACTCGAATTAATTTTTTTTTTAATTAAGTAACTTTTTTTTAATCCAAAATATATTTTTAAAGTCGGAAAAAAGCTATCGGCATCAATACGATAATAATTCCAGTCGGATAAAAAGCAATAAATCATATTATAAAATGTGTATATTTTATCATTAAGAGTATGACACCTGTTTATAAGTAGGTAATGACAATATTAAATATTACCAAACATATTTAATAATTCGTACAACATTACGTTTATGTGACTATAGAACAGGGGTAGCAAAAATTGTGGCTCTCGTCGTGGTCGCGTGTGGCTCTCATTTTATTTTCGAAAACAATAATAATCTCAACAATAATAAATTGTTTATTTATTTATTATTCTATTTGTTTATCTGTTTATTATTAATCCGTTATTATTACTTGTATTTTATTTGATTCTATCCTATTTTTAATTTTTTGTTTTATACACCAACACTAGTAATATAATACTTTTTATTCGTAACAATTTTAAATTTTGAATTATGACTTAGAGTGTATAAAGTTTTAATTTGTATCGACATTGTACAAATAACTGTTTTTAGTATAAAGTTAAACATGTATTATTGTTGAGATGATATATATATATATATATATTATATATATTTATATCTTTTATTTCCATGTGTTTCTGATTTGGTTACATTGAAGTATGATCGATTCAGTTTTTCCTTAAGATATCCTTAGTTTAATATGAAAAATATTTGGATTTGGTTTATTTCATAATCAATTAAAATGATTCACAAAAAAATGGCATTCCAAAGATTGATTTTTAATTATGTGCACATTTATTGATGTTTGGATTCTTCCAAATAGAGATATTCTCACTCTTACAAAACGCCAAACAAGGGGGACGATTATTTTTAAACTTTTTAAACTAAAATTCTGGAAGTTCTATTCCGTGAGTTGCCTTAACTATTGCAATGAGATTGAAAATATTGGACATCTGTTTTCAATAACATACACTAAAAATGAATTTAAAAGACTTTTTTTTTGGCTCTTGATATAATATTATTTATACGTGCGGCTCGTGAACATATTCATGTTGGCCATCCCTGCTATAGAATGAAAAATATTCACATTGAAACAGTCACTACCGACTTTTATAATGCCCCCCACCCTCAATCGAGCTCGTAACCTTAATGCCCCCCTCGGGTGATTCTAACGCCCCCGAGGGGGCGATATCGCCCACTTTGGGAAACACTGGGTAAGTGCGACAAAAACGCGCGAGATTCACAGACGGTCTGAACAGACTACCGTATTTCTCTTCATATTATAAACGCGCACACGTGTGTGTGTGTGTGTGTGTGTGTTTTTTCAGCACTATAACCGCCTTGTGGATATTACACACACACACACACATGTGTTTGCAGACCACAAACAAGACGGTGGCGGCGTTTCGAAAAGAAACGACTCGTAAATTAATTATTCGCCGCCGCAGGCAACTGCACACACACACACACACGCGCGCGCGCACACTTTTCAATTTAAACGCTAAACTATTTTCGATTTTCGCCAGATGCGAAACGATGAACTGCACACCGTCTACCCCTCGATTACACCCGTACCTTCGATAGTTTTCCAGAACAGCAGTTTTCCCCAATCTCCCGCAATACACCTATTGTTGAATTTTTTTGGTAAAATATATTTTAACGAAATATTTCGAGAGACTCGGGAAAACGACATAACTATACTGGAAAAAATATCGGTAAGACACCACACGTCCACGAAAAGGAGTATTCGATAATTATTATGGTATTTATTATAGAACTAGGGCTCGGATTTATTTGCACGAAAATTTCTTGAAATACGTTCTTGAAATCTCAAACGAAAACGTGAAACGTCCGTTTGAATAACCCCCCCCCAAAAAAAAAAAAATATTTTCTTCCTTCTGAAATGATTTCATTCGAAATGTTACGTTTAAATACAATAATTTTAAATCATAGTCAAATTCTAAGTATTCCACTGTACACGGTGTGACAAAAGTCAATTTATTTTAAATTTTTTCAATACAGGTTTATTATACATATCGAAAAAATTTTGGGCTCTTACAGGACTCGACTAATGTCAACCGTTGCAATCACTCGAAAGTCGAATTACACCTGGTTGAATGAAAAATAAGATAGGTTTTTTTTTTTTTATTTCATAATTTGTAGAAAATGTTTGCATGTTCTCATCAAAGGACAATCGTATTTCTTAATGAATTACCAAAATATAACCGAAAAACACAAATATTAGCTTAGAATCATAAAATGTATCCTATAAACCAAAAATTGTCAAAACATTCAATAAGCAATAATTTTATAATTACATTCGATACCACACGAAACAGATTTTATGCTTCCTTCCTTCGTGAGTTGTTTTCGGCCTTCGAGATCATAACGTCCAGAATTTCTGACGACGATAATCCCTAACAATCCACTCCTGGCTTAATTTTTTCCCTCGTCTTCATCATTTATCCTGTCTTTTGCTATTTAAATCTTGGGCGTCCTTGCTCAATGAGTACACTTAACTATTGTACAGGAAAAATATACAATTGCAAACGTCATATCCGAGCCCTAATAATAATATATCCTTTGACGGAGATTTGGCATTCGTGCAATACGCGATCTACCGCATGATTTACAATTCACAGTGTGCGATCTAACGAACGATTTAGAATTTATGATCTACCGTGTAACATGCCACACGTACGAATAAATCATCATTTTAATCGCCTTGTAAGTTCACCATTAAATTATAAATCCACGGAACGATTCGTTAATTAAACGGTCGTTTAATTGTCACCTGTTACAGTTCAAATGTATTATTTTATTTTATTTTATAATAGAAAACGAGTAAAACCCTTTTGAAAATATTACAGAATACATAAATACAATAAATACAACACATATATAATAGAAAATTAAATTAACTTAACGATTATGACAAAAATGGTGGAGTAAGACATTAAAGCAAACTAATATTCTAAAATGGAGAGAGAGAAAACAAAAATTAACAGATGATAAAAATTAAAAATCGATAGAGGGATTGGCCAATAACATTAAACGCCTAATTGGCTCATTTTTCATATAATTAATCGAACATATAGAGGGACACGGAAAGGAACATTAGAACGGTTTGTAAGGACAATAAATCAGATGAATCGACGTGACCAGACAACAGTCTTTTGAGAAACCTAAACGCAAATCATTCGCCTGCGATCTGCTAAAGAGACAAGACCTAATTTAACTATACTCATATATTATTTTTGAAAAACGATTTAGTAATTATTTATCGACAAGAGATTTTTATCAATAATTTGTATTCGTATTATAACTGTTTTATGATATAGTTTGTAATAAATTATAATAGGTCACAAGTAAATAATATTATTGTGGTAGATATCTGTCTAAAGATAGATCACATATTTGCACGAATACCGATGATTTTTCACTGACATGTAGAAATTGAACACTTTTTTTTCTTCGCTGTACTTACAACAAGCTTCGGCGTAGTACGCACAGGACTTATCTTGTCACATAATTATTCGAATAAATTATTATCATTAAATATCAGAGTAATCCGTGACGATTCTATTGTTCGGGAAAATGATTAATTTCAGCGGTTTTGAAATTTGAAATTATTTCAATGAAATTCCCCACTCGACTGACTGAATTAGAAATGTCTACACGAGTAAACTTATAAATACTTACAAGAAATGTATTATACTTTTCCGAGTTCTAAAACTGAATTCAAATGAAAATTGAATAATAAAAACCAAATGAAATTTGTCTTTTTCGTATAAACTACCATTCAAAGCTCTGGTAAACATTTAATTTATCAGGCGCTAGTAGATAAACACATGAGAAATATTTGGATTGAAATATTTCTGTCGGATAAAGAGTTAAAAGTTTAATAAGAATTTTATACAAGGAAAAAAAATCAGTTTTATAAAAATTTTGAATTCAAGCGATTATTAAATAGAATTTAATAGTGATTACTAATCATTTTTAGGGCCGAGTAAGGCCCTTATATTATGTGTACGATTGTGTTACATTTTCAGGTTAAAACATTAAGAATTCCAAAACGTTATTTATAATGAGGCAAAGAAATTTAAAAAGTTTTATACTAATATCAAAAATCTGACAAATGAAATGAATAAAATTTTCAATCAGTGTTTCAAAATAATTTTTTATGATAATCGCAGAGACGAATACTTAAATTCGTTTTTCTTTCTATTTTTATTTACATCAAGCGACTCGAATAAGCGAGAATGGGCTTCCAAATTCACACTAATTATTACCTATTGTTTGACATTTATTTCAAAGTTCTCGCACAACTTGGGTTGGCCACGTAAGTTGATCAATCTAATTGTTTTTTTTTTTTTAATTATTACTTGAAAAATATTTACTCGGAAACTTCGAAAAACGACTCGATAAATACAGATTCTGAATCGATTCTATAAAGTAGGTGTTTTCACACTTGAAGCGAAATAAATCTACATAAATTATACTAAAAATAAATCCAATAAGTAATCCACTTTTACATTTATTTATTGAACAATTTTATAACAAAGTTATCAAAGTAAAAAAAAAAAAAACGTACTTCACGTCTAAGGTATTCTTCATTCCTCGAGTGGGATTCTGAGATTATCTTCTAGATATATTACACGTTCAAAAGAAACGATAAATTTAATTCTTCATTAAGACAAGTTTGAGCAAAGCTTCAATTTAATACAATTTTACTTAAAAATTATAAAGTTTATTACTATAACAAAAAAAAATGCATTCCGTATTCGACGAGTTTTGTATTTCACTATTAACTGAGCAAAGTAAAAAAAAAAAAGAAAAGTTTTTTATATTTTCAAAAAGTAAAAAAAAAAAAATGGTATTTCTAAAAAGTAATCTACTATTTTTTTATATCAAAACTAAGTAAATACATATTTATTTTGTGTAAACTTGTCGAGAAAAATAATTAATATAATTATAATACGAATGCCACTTAATATTTGAATTTTTATGTGAGCGGTCAAAGACTTTTATTTCAAAAATGACTTGACTTTCAATCTGACTTGATTATTATTTGCTAGAAAACTTATTAATCGAATTCATTTACATTTTGAAATTAACTTACGTTAACAATTACTATTTAAATTAGTTTTTAAACTTTAATCGACTCGACGGATTTCGATAAAATTGGTTATTTTCACGAAAAATACAGATTTTTTCAAAACCTTTTACAAGTAATGTGTTTGATTCTAAATCCAGCAGAATTTTTTTTTTCTCCCCAAAAGTTTTTTCACACAATTTCGTCTATCGATAGGGGGGGGGGTATAGGGTCGCATGTCCCATTCTCATACGCCATTGTTTTTTTTTTTCAAACATGAGAGGAACGATTTTCTCGGTCCTGGACGACTTTCGATTGAAAACGCCTCAAATCGAACGTGACGTTTTCTCGAAATAAAACCGTAACGGATACGTACCTGCAACAAAAGAAAACCCAAAAATAATTAAAAATTGTTATATAGTATTATGCACGTATAATTACGAATGTCCTATCTGAGGAGAGCCAATGAATCACAGGGTTAATGTTATAAGATATTAGTGGTGCAACAAGGATTTTTTCAAGGGGGGTGTCCGCATATAAATTTCTACAATAATTATTTAAATTTTAAAATAATTATAATCAATGTTAATTGACACTTTACAAGAATATTCATTAATTATAAATTTCATGCAGTGAAATTTGACTACTGCCTTTTCTATGAGTTAACATTTTTCGCACTTTATTTGTAGACGAATAAAATTTAGTGTCGCGCATATTATTAAACAATATGGTTTTTTAATGCATGTTTCAAGTTTATTTCTGAATTATAGATTTTATAATAATTGTATAACAGTGTTAAAAGGATTTTTTTTTTTTTTTCAATGCTTATTGAATAAAATTTTCATAAATATGGTTTTGAGGGAGGTGTCCGGACATCCAAAACACTCTCCCCCTGGTTGCGCCACTGTAAGAAATATATTTTGTTGAAATCAAAAATTTCGATGAATACAAAATCTGGTAGACGCGTATACGCAAAGTAAATTATATATATATATATATATAAATTATAATATATTATACGAAACGTAATGTAGTTACACCGAAACGTGTAAAACGAAATTGGTTTCATTTCAAACGGAGAACGAAATAAATCGTGTTCGCGTTTTTCCCAGATTAAAATCGTCGTCTCGTTCCAATAAAACTAATAACATATAATACAATAGTATTGGAGCAATAAAAATCCGTTCGCCGGTGTGATAAAAACGGTCGGTGAAAAGCTCGTATACGTTTTTACGGAGACGACAACGGTAAACGGCGAAACGTAAAAAAATAAAATAAAAGAACAATATGACGTGTCGACGCCGTCAACGACAATCCGGAAGCCACACGAGAGCATATTATGTAGTCGTACGTATGTAGTATACAGGGTGATAATTGTTAAGCGTGCTCACCCCCACTAGTTTTGCCGTGAGAACGCGAAAATCGGAATTTTATTTTTTCAAATGTTCAAGTCAGGCCCGTAGGCTACGAGGGGGAGTAGAGGGGGAGTTGCCCTCCCTAAACACAATCTTTGCCCCCCCCTAAGAATATTGAAAATATTAGAAAAGTAAGTATGTCTTTTCAGCGGTTCTCAGCCTTTTTGAGACCGCGACCCTCTATGTCCATCATTTAATTAGTGTATAAATAAATTCTAATAGTATTTTTAAAATAAATGTATTATTGTCAATTCCTTTGTAAATTTCCAGAATATTCTATTATACCTACATGGGTGTTTGATGGAAAATTACAGTTGCGTTCATTTAATGAGATAGCAGTGTAAATAAATATTATAAAAATTGCATAAATATTGTTTTTATATTATAATATAATGCTCTCTCTAAAATTGGTTTGCCCCGTTTGAAAATTTGATCTGGCTACGGACCTGGTTCAAGTCACTATAAAAGCCTCATTTTTTCCACGCCATCTTAAGGATATAATAGATAATATACAGAGTATAATTTATCCGATTCCTTCTGATTAAATTTGTTAATTGTTTTTAGTTAATTAGTTCGCTAATTAACATGTCAAACACATTATTTTCCTTAATACATTACATTTGAATATTTCAAAAACTATACTCGTTCAAATTTTCGTTTCAATACATCAAAATTCACAGAAAAATAACCCGAATAAAATTCCGCGGTTAAAATAGGGGGTTACCGTTTGAAAAATAAAAGTCTCAAAGACGAGTTATGGAAAACATGGTTTTTATAGTGACTTGAACATTAAAAAAAAAAATCCAATTTTCGCATATTTTTACTGCGAAAAGTGGTGGTGAACACGTCTGAAAAATCACCCTGTATTGTAAGTAAAAAAAAAAAAAAAAACACGTCGGAGCGCATATTGGAAAACAACCCCCTCCCCCCCACACACGCAACCCCGTTTTCTTCGTATCGTAGATTAAACATTATCATTGTTGCGATGCTGTTTTGACACCCGAACGTCGTCGCACACCGGAACAACTTCAAACAATGATGGATTATGTGTGAAAACGATGTTGTTACCGTGGTAATAATATTATTTGGCACGAACCAGAGGCGAGCGTTCGACGGCTCTGAACCTAACCGTGTCGGACAATGGGAATTTAATTTCGATACATTTAAAAGTATAATTTCGCAAATCGAATCACCGCCGTGGGATATACGTATTATAGCGCGCGAACTAGATTAACCAATCGAATTACCCTTCGCCGCTACGCTCGTCGCGTGTAGGCAAAAAGCAATGCAAAAAGAAAAAAGAAAAGGAAAGAAAAAGAAAACGCTTACCCAAAGTTCAAATATCTTGATTTGTGATTTTTTCAAAAATCATTTAAAACATATATTTTACTATAATAACACATTGTTGAGAAAAATTAACTCCATACCTAACCTAACCTAATCAGATAAAATTCAAAAACTCTTCACAGCATTGTATATTAGTGCATTACACGTCAATATGATTCTAATAAGATTAAACGACAAAATCAATTGATCGGTTACAGAGATATTCGTGTTTAAAAAGAATAATTTAGCTAAAATTAATCGTTTTTTTTTTTTTATTATTATTATTATTGTAATTAATCAAAATGACAACAAAAAAATGTGTATAAGCAATACAGTTAATTATTTGACGGAGAAAATCCACGAATAAACGTTAAATATTTTAAATTAATTTGTTCCATGAAATTTCAAAATATTGAACTAAAAGTACGTCATGTTCAGTGCACGAGTTTATGTATACTTTGTGTAGTAATATTCGTATGAGGTAAATTCGAGACCCAAATATTCGGTTTGGACGTACGTATTATCGATGGCGCAGTGCTAAAATTTGGGTCAAAGTGTACTGCGTTCGACGTTTATCAGCGGTGAGACATTGAAAATTTCTCAAAACTATAAATCTACTACACCGACTTTTCGGAAACGTGTAAATAGCAGGTAGATCCTTAAATTTTCAACTCTTAAAACTGGATTTTAGATAGTTAATAAATACACCAGCCATCAACAATACAGCCAATATTTTTCTTTAAGAATCTGAGTGGAGCAAAAAGGCCAATTTTTTACAATGATACTTTTTTTTTTTTTTTTTTGCTGTAAATACTTTTAGAAATGAAATAATTATCCAAAAGTATTGTATAGCAATTTTTCGAATATCACAATTTGTCTCTAGATAGATACTTTTGAGAGGTCGTTTTTCATAACTTCCAATAGTTTTCATAGAATTTCGGAAAAACTACATAACATTAGACAAACATTCCTTAAAAACTATATTTTTTTTTATATATATAATCCTAACTTTATGAAAGATCAAATACAAATTAACAATAATATTAGAAATGAGCTAGCGCAAAAAACTTAGAAAATGATGGGAAAAAAATGCCTTGAAATTTTTTTCTAACACTTTTTTCTCTCATAAAATACGTTTCTTCCTGTTCTCAGTTAATAGTTGGATGTAAAAACCGTCCAAGCGCAAAATAAATACATGTATGATATTCATTAACTTTATAATTTTTAAGTAAAATTGTTTAATATAAACTGAGTGAACACTCGGAGTAGTTTTATTGAATAAATGATTAATAGTTTTTTTTTTTTTTTTAATTCAATACACCACACCAACCGAGGAACGAAAAATACAAAACCGGTACAAAGTAAATAATAAGGGTTTTATTTTTTATTTTTCGTTAAATTGCTCCGTCCGATAGTAGTGTTAACACACAGGACACCCGCGTGACGGACCGCAATAATTGTAATTGTATTATGGCAACGCTACACAAAAACAAATAGCGCACGTCTCGTGTAAACGAGATACGGCGCTCTACGAATGACAATAGATCACGTTGAATAATAATTATTATTATGGCGTACCGGTGACATATTATAGTCTGCACAGCTCTCGAACGCGTGCATTGGAATTAATAATAATGTGTACATGTCGATTGATAGGAATGGCGTTGGATGGTTCTCGTGTTTACCTCGTGTTCTCGACGGCAAACACAATCCGGTGAACACTATACTATAGCGTATCCGATCGTTCAAATGTTTTTTGTCAATATACACCAGAGTTAAGGGTAGTGGCCGGAAAAACTCAATTTAAATGTTCGTTCATTATGATATATAATGCACAATACGATATAATTCCCCGAGGATGTCGTTTAGCCATTTCCCCTTCCCCCTCGATCGACTCGAAAATCAAAAAGTTTTAAACTTGTTTCAAAATTTCACTATGATGATATTGTATATTATGTACTTTTTTTTTCCGGGAAACACTTTTTTGACTTTTACCCGTGTTTCGAGTGAGTGATTTCGATTTTCTAAATCAGTGTTTCCCAACCTTTGCTATTCTACGCCCACTTTTGTAGATTTTCAAAAATCTTGCGCCTCCCCTCTCCTATAAATGAAAAAATGTGTCACCTTTTTTGTATACTTAACAAATAAACTACACAATATTCGGAATGATAACTTTTTTATTGATGCTAATAATTATAATATATGAATAACAGTAAATAATATAACGGATTAATCAATGAATATGAATAATTGTAGAAATAAATTAGTATAAAATAATAATAATAAGTCATGTTTGGCGACTAAACACCGATTGCAATCTTTATATGTTATCGATACCCAACAACGGTCGTTATTAATTTTTCTCTACACTAATTAAAAATTTTACTTTGTGATAACTACTTGCGCCTTCCCAGCAATTTGCTTACGCCTCCCTAGGGGGGCGCGCCCCCCTGATTGGGAAACACTGTTCTAAAAAGTTAAAAAAAAAAAATCAAACAAAAACAAAACTATTTTCATCGCAGATGTGTTTTTGAGCTTGCTACGAAATTGTATTCATAATAAAACACGTGTTAATAATATTGTTTCTCAGATATTTTTGTTAGATTTTTGACTATTTTCATTCCTGACCGTCCACGAGTCCAACACGTGTTTCTAAATCATTTCCAATCAGGGTTGTTTTTCATTTTTTTTTTTTTTTTTTTTGTCTTTACCTGTAAAAAAAAACCCGAAGACAACGTGTCGAGAGCGCTCGGAACAACGACCTGGCACGTGTTATCTCCCGGTTATTTTATTCCGACAGACGTCATCGAGGGGGGGGGGACTGTAATTATTCGAAATTCTCGATGGCAAAAAAAAGATTCATGCATTGTTTCGCGCACCGTTCTTATTTTCGTCAGGTATTTACGGTATTTTTAATTTAATTTATTCTCCTGAATATTCATATATATATAGCCAGCAATAGTACGACAAACGAATTATATTTTATCGACTTAAAACTTGCACCGTGGACGACCGTTTAGAGTGGTGGCGACAGGAGAACATTTCTTGTCATTTATCACGCATCTACTTTTTTTTTTTTTTTTTTTTCATCATTTATTACTCTCATAATATATCAATGGATCTAATCCGAAATCGTAAGAAAAAACTCAGCTTCTCAATTTAGATACTTTCAAATTATTGAAAATAGGTGTACTTGATTGATTTTTCACTTCCTGTTTTTTTTTCTCGATTTACTTTAAAATTAATGAATCGCATCGAATAAAATATTAAATTATCATATGAAATGTTTATAATTCGCACATAAAAGGTAACATAAAAAATGAAAAGCATTAAAGCTATTTCACAAGAGACATTTATTGTCGTTGAAATGCAAATAATAATATTGATAATGAATTATAGTGCAATGAAGGTAATAATACGTTACTCGGGTAGTATAAATTAAAAACTAATATGTTAAAATATTAATAATAATTTTACAAAAAATAAAATAAGTTTTGTGCATGGTTTAACTGAGAGACAATAATCGTAAGTAGACGCATTTATATACATGCTAAGTCATCGGTTATCTGATTCCTTAAAAAAAAATCTTGATATATTATTAAATAACTTTATTATTAAAAAACGATTTAGCTAGTTTAGATTAAAAATGGTAAGACACACCAAGAAGATTTAAAGGGAAAGCTAGGTAGTATCCTATATTATTGACGTTATTCCACGTTATCCATTTTTTTTTTTTTTTTATCTGATTAAAAATGATAATACTAATTATTATTTTTCTGTCTGATAAAAAAAGTAAATATACAAATGTATAAATTGATATAATAAATTGTATGACCACTGTCCAAATATGTACATATTTATTATTTTTTTCAAGTTACAACAACGTGAAAGAAATATCGTTGTTTAAATTTGTTTCGTACTGTAATTAAAAAAAAAAAAAAAAAAAAAAACGCCCGAAAAAAAAGTTATAAATGACACGAAACCACACGGTAAAAAAAATGTCCTTAAAATTGTTAAAATTACTCCGACCATTTATTTAATTTTCAAATTAACAAATTTACCCATAAAAAGCTTTTGTTGAAATTTTAAAATAATAATAATTTTAAAATTATTGTCGAATTTAGAACTCCGATATATAACGTCGTCTATTTCTAAGACGTAGTTGACGTAAAAAATTATAAAATGACAAAACTCATTATTTTTTCTCTTCTATACATTTAACATCTTGTGTTTAAACACAATATTGTGTTTTAACGGAATTAAGAAAATGATAAAAATTAAGCTATGTGAAAAATAAACAGTTTTAATTTAAAGCTATTTCGTGTAACTATAACGAAAAATAAAAAACACTTAGAAATATCTAAACAATGTTTGCTTTTAAAATCAAAACCTATTAATAATGTATTAATTTTAAATGATTTTAACATTATTATTATTTTTTAATTAACATATCAGTAATTTTATTTTAATAATTCATAATACACTTTCATACATTTCATATTTTCTTGTTATCAAATATTTGTCTTTATAACTGCGCCTTGTTTATAACTGCTGTTCAACAAACACTATTATATTTTTGTACATGCTTTAAAATATTTCTCACTCCATCATAATGACATAATATATTATCTTTGTATTTTGATCCACTCCATTTTTATTTATGTATAAAAATATAAAACAATATTGTGTTAAGACGGTCAAATCGATTATGAAAATCAGCTAAAAAAAAAGCCGGACATACTTCGCACGATGGGTGTACTTCGCACCACGACGGGTGGTATTCTCTTGACGGGCGTATTAAATTTTAAAGAAACGATAAATCATTTCTTCAGTAAAACGATTCTGTACGAGGGAAGTAAATAATATAAGAAAAAAAAAAAATGTTAGAAAAATGTCCAAAATTTTTTTTCACATTTTCAAAATTTTCTCGCACCAAAATCTTTTTTATAGGATTTTCTATCTATGTTTAAATTTTCATAAAATTCTGATCAAAAAATGATGGTTT
>JAIPRM010010456.1:0-13758 GCA_025469315.1 Stegophylla sp. TES_Ste_2020
TATTTAGTTATACTTAAACGTATATAATATTGTATATTTTATTTAGTTACTGAAGTATAAATTTATTTAAACAAATAAAATAATATGAAAATAATACAAAAAACACAATTACTACTAAATATTTTAATATAATTATGAATTATTTTATACATTTATAACTGATTTTTTGTTTGAATTATAATTTATACAAAAACATTTCGAGTAGGTACCAAGTAGGTACTAACGTATAACACTTACTAACTAATCCAAAAAATATGCAATTTTTATCTAGATAAATTTATCTAGAATAATCTTAGAAATTTATCTAGATAAATGTTGTTAAGATAGATGCAATTTTCATCTAAGATAATTTTTTAGACGACTCACAATTATTTATCTAGATAAGATAAAAGGTAACTAAATTTTTATCTAGATAAATCCCAACACTGCCAATGACTATAATTTATCCTTATAATTTACGGTCTTGACTATTATGTTACGTACAGTAACTGTTTTGGTTTTGTACTAAATTTTGGACCTCCCCTCCCCAGGGAAAATTTGAAAATGCACACACACACACACGAGTGTGGGCATTTATCTTAACAATAAAATACATTAAACGAGCCGTGGTGTGCGTACGACTGACTGGTAGATGCGGCCGCGATGATTATAGTAATTTGCGCGCGAGTAACGACAATAATAATATAATAGTACCTACCTAGCAGCAGCAGCAGCAGCAGCATAATAATAATCATCAGCAAAACGACGTACCTGTTGACTACGTGCGCAGAGTAGAATTATTTATATAATTATTATTATCAAGGTGTGAATGCGTCCAAAGTGTCGCCAAATAATATTATTATACACGAC
This sequence comes from Stegophylla sp. TES_Ste_2020, assembly GCA_025469315.1. NCBI lineage: Eukaryota > Metazoa > Arthropoda > Insecta > Hemiptera > Aphididae > Stegophylla > Stegophylla sp. TES_Ste_2020. Next base: position 850 of record JAIPRM010010456.1, read on the forward strand.
AAACAGCACGTGCGAACTTCGCGTGTGCGTGCGTGTTTAATAATTAGCCACACAAATTTGGATTCTATAGCACGCGCACGTTTTTGGAAATTCGGTCCCAGGCCGCGGGGAAAACGAAAGAAGTCAAACAAATGGGAGGGGGGGGAAACAATACCAGAAGTCATTCGGAACAGATTATATACATACAGGAAGTGCAGGTGGACGCGCGGCCGTTGATTTTTTTTCTTCATTCTTCTGTACATCTTCTTTTATCCAAAGACTTCACAAACAACTGCAAAGAACAAACAAACGAAAAAAAAAACCTTTCCTATATAATAAACACACACACACACATACACCCATCCGTCGCGAATAAACTATAATAATAATAATAATGCGTACATTATATATTTTTCGTTTCTTTTTTTTTCTCTCTCTGTCTTTTAAATTATTTAATGAGTGCGTGCGCTTAATTTTTTATTATGTATACGTAGTGAAACACATTGTTTTTCGGTTTTTTATTTATTATTTTTTTTTTTTTATTCTATTCCAAGTACAATACACGATTCCGTGTATTTTTTTTTTATTCAATAATGCAATACAAATATTTTATTATGTAAATTTCGTGTCCACCTCGAGTCGATGATAATAATAATAATATTACGAACCATCTGTCGGTGTTTTCGTGTGTGTATATTAAACGTTACGAGCCGGAACTGCGTGTATAATAATATAAATGAAAAAAAAAATAATCTCTCGAAAAAAAATAAATGAAATATTTATGTACACCCACCTACAACGCCGCGGCGATGTAATCACCTCTGGTTATGACTGACTGACAAACAATTCTCGAATTATATTATTATATTTCAAGACGGTTGTTATTATTACTACTACGGGGGGGGGGGGGAATTAAAATAATTACTAATTGCCGGCTAATTGTTTTGGAGAAGGAATTTTTCGTTGGTTTTTTCATACATACATACGTTTTTTGGTCTACCGAACAACAATAAAATAAAACGGTACTCACATTTTTTTTTTTTTTTTCATTTTCATTTTGTCTTTTCTTATGGGCTCTCTCTCCCGTTTCCCGTATCAATCTAACCGGACGCGTAGTCCGGTAACTATACGGTATACACGTGTAACGACGATTCGATCAGCCACATAATTAAAGCGCTGTTTGAATAAAGTTTAATTAATTATAAATTGAAATATTGTTTGTGAATTAATATGTATTATGTAATTATTGTTATTGCGACTCTTTGATTCTAAGTGACGCGCGCGTTTAGATTACTCTTTTGTTACGCTTTATCCGGTTTTATAATAAATATATACATGAATATACATCATAATTTATATATATTGTTTTACATCAAATAATAATATCTCGTTTACATATGAAATCCGTTCTTTCGTAATCAATACTGAAGTTTATGTCTCGGAAAATTGCAAAACATGAAAAAAGGTGAACAATAATGGAGTTCGATGAACAATGTTTAGTGTCAACGACAACGATATTAAGCTTATATACAAGTAGTAGGGAGTAACCAAACGAATTGGTTCCTATTTGACCGAATTGGTTCCCGTTTTAAAAAGGTATTTTATTAGGTATAGCCAAATTGGTTTCCGTTTGTGTACAGGTAAAAATAATCACAATTTCAATTTTTAACACCATTTACCTACACCTATTTTAAATAGTATTTAATACACTAGATTATATTAAATTTCGAAGTAATAATCAAAGAAAACTTACTAGGAAACAGGAAAGAAATAACAAATACTTAGAAAATGCATTACTGAATACATTAATGAGAAGGTTAGGAGAATTGAATATTTAAAGAAAGTTTTGCTATTCACATTTACAAATCAGTGGTTTTAAATTGTATTTATTAAATTTTATTATTTGTATTTTGTACACCTAAATGATAACTAGTTGACTTCCAGTTCAATGATTTAAAATTATATATATTATATCATTTTTTTTTTTTTTTTTTTAAAAAATACATATTAACGCACATTATTAGCCAAGCCTACTTTAAAGTTGACATTCCTAAGCCTGTAAAATTGAGAAGGAAAATTTGCGTAATTAAACGGGGGAACCATTCGGCTACGATTCGGATGCAATTCGACTAAACCTAAAAAATAACTTTTTCAAGCGCGAACCAATTCGGCTATCATCATCATCATCATCAGCTTAGCGGTTCATTTAGGACCATCATTGTCATCAAAACCTCTCTCCATCTGTCTCTCCAATATGCTGTTTCCAAAGTTGCATTCTGGTATGTCATTACTATATCTTTGACAACTACGTCAATCTATCGGATTTTGGGTCATCCCTGGGGGTCTTGTTTTATTTATTTTATTGTTTAGTACATTTTTAATTAACTGTCCATCTGCTCTCCATTCATGTCCAAACTATTCTAAAATCGTTTTTTCCTAACAAAAGAGAGTATGTTTGGGTTATTATAAAGAATCTTTACATTTTCGTTACTTCTTCTTTCGTATGTCGTCTGTGTTTCTGGATTAAAAATTGATCCATAAATGGTTCGTAACACTTTCCTTTCGAAAATGATAAGTGTTCTGCTATCAACTTTGGTCATCGACCAGGTTTCACAGGTGTATGTTATCGCAGGTCGAAGGTAGCTATGGTATAGAATTATCTTTGATCCCCTGGATAACAACTTAGTACTCAGATGTTCGATAATACTGAAATAACATCTATTTCCGCCAGTGATCCATTCGTTTATTTCTATAGTATGCATATCATTTTTGTTGTTGTTGATGTTCACGCCCAAGTACTTAAAATTATCGATTTTTTTCAAATTTATAATTATCAACTTTTATTAATAATAAGACCCTCTAAAATACCTTTTTCATACGGGAACCAATTCGGCAAGTGGAGGTTGGTAAATTTTGTTAAAAATTAAAATCGTGACTATTTTACCTGTACTCAAACGGAAACCAATTCGGTTACTCCCATATTTTTGTATTATGTTAATTCAAATTTTAAAAACATACATAATATTTTAGTAAAAATTTGTCTTTTATTTAAGCATCATACGTCTCGGTCGTAAATATTATTATCCGTAAAAACTCAAATAATTATTCATCTTTAAAAAAAATTCATTTAAAATGAAAAAAACAAAAAACACAACAAATAGAGAAAGTCATTTACAGCCTATGTATAACGTATTCGGTTTGAGATTCGTTCGTGAAAAATATTTAAAATTTTTAAAACTCCAGATAATCAAACGTTAAAAATATCTTTGTTTCACTGTTTTCAAAAAAAAAAAAAAAACAATAATTTTACCAATAAAAATCAGCTCGTGTGTGTATTGTTGCTATGAACATAGTACATACTTTTCGTTCGTGAAAAAAATGCTTCTGGGCATTCAATTATAATATTATACAAAAATATTATAACGTCGTCGTCGTGTGTTTTCACGGTACACATTTAATGATAGACCTTACTCACAAAACATCGTGTGTAATAATAAAAAAAAAAAAAAAAAATGAATATTTAAATTTATATACACCTAAATGAGTTGTAAGTTAACGTGTTCGCACAGACGCTAAAAACCGTTCACGCACATTTGATGCAAATTAGTATAATATAATACGTATACTATAACGACTTATCGATTTCCTCGCGTAAAAAGGGGTATGCCCCGTTCTTGATGATAATTTAATGCAATGAAATCAAAGCCTACGGCACGCACTTTCATTCACGCTCATTACGTGCATTTATTTATTTATTTTTACTCGTATTCGTTTATTTTTTTAGAATCTGAACCAAGTGAAGAAGCTTATGATTTTACAATGATTTTTATTTTTTTTTTTTCTCTTTCTGTGAACACTTTTTCGTATAGAAATATTCGTCGGAAAATTCCGATCAGTATCTCTATGGAACCGAAATCGTACCCAGATAGTACTTTAAAAAAGGTTATTTTTCCAATTTCTCAATACTTTTTCCAAAAACGGGGAAAAACTGTCGGAAAAATTGACAAAAAACGGCAAAATACACAATTACCGAAATTTCCGTAAAATTGAAAATTACTTTTTGACATGACTTCTAAAATAATGCAACTAGAGACTTGAAATTTTCACCAACTATTAAAAATAGCTACGAGAAAATTTCATGAAAATTTCAAAAAGATTTGATCAATTTTGAGTTAAGTACGGCATTTTGAAAATTTCGGAAATTTCTCATTATTTGTTAGTTTTTATGTAATAACATTTTTGATTTTTGATATTAAAACTTGAAAATTTAATATAATCTCACTGACATATATGTCTTATTGACCTAAAAAATCTTGAAAATCGTTAGTCAACTTTTTTTTTTATACCCGTTTGAAGTTAGGATTTCGACGAAATTCGTTAGTTTTACCTAAATTTATGCGCTTTAACGTACATAAAAGAAAATTGGCCTAACCGATTATTTTGAAATTTGGTGCTTAGATAGAAAATTTCATTGCGAATATTTTGGTGTAATAAAATTTCTTACTACCGAATAATTAAACATTTTACAAGGGTTTGATTGAAAAAAAAAAAAAATAGGAGAAAGTAAATTAACTATTTTATTACATATTTCTTATTAACACATAAAAGGTTGAGAGGTTGATAGGTAATGTTTTATTGCATCTTATGTGTTTTTCGACGTTGAATACGATGGTGTGAATTAAAATCCACGTACAACAATAGTTTTCTAACTATTTTATTCTATTTTGAAAATTCAATATTTTCGGTTATTATACTACATACCTACTAATTCGCCTACATGGTCAAGTTATGTGCTGTGGCTTAGTGGTAATGGAACCTGCCTAGCACGCCGACAGTACTGGGTTCGATTCCAGCCCGGCACTCCGAATTTTTGAATTTTTTTTTCTTATATTATTAACTTATTCCTTCGTTCAGAATCGTTTTACTGAAGAAATGATTTATCGTTTCTTTAAAATTCAATACACCCGTCAAGAGAATCCCACTTTACGTGCGAAGAATACCCCGATGAGAGAAGTACACACTTTTTATATATAAATATATATATATCTTTAATAGGGCCCGGATTTAAATGCACTAAAGATCCTCGAAAAATACTCTAAAAAACAGTCAAAAATGCATTTTACTGCGAAAATGCACTGAAAAAAGGTCTCTTATACATTTTAATATTTTCATTTATTTTACTATTTGCCGTCTGTCGAGTCCAGGTGACCATAAGTGAAGATAAGATTCAAACTTTATAGAAATTACAGAGAGATTTATAGTATTATTAAGGAAAAAAACCAAAAAACACGGATGTCAATATTTTTAATCAGCCACATTTAAATAATTGAGTTGTATAATGTACACAGATATTATAAATTAAAATCGAAGGGTCACTGTTCAAATATGCATTGAAACGAATAAAAAGACTGAATATGCCCTAAAAATGAAAAAAAAATATCGAAATATGCAAAATAATGCAAAATAAAAGTTTTAGTTTTGAGGTCTTTTAAAAAAAAGGTGATTTATTTTTCGTACAGGTATTCTTTATCATATCTCTATACATGTTTTAGACACTTACGATTTGTACTACAGGTACGAATTTTTCTCAGAAGACTTGTTTGTTTTCGAAATTTTCCCCTCCATAACAAACGCAAAACAAAAAAGTGTGTACTTCGCTCGTCGGGGTGTTCTTCGCACGTAGAGTGGGATTCTATTGACGGGTGTATTGAATTTTAAATCATTTCTTTGCAATAAATATTGTTGTTTTAAGTCTAATCAAATTATCGTTATCAGTCTATCAACTATCTACAATACAGGTAGATGAACGTTTATTTTAAAGTTACCTGTAGCATATTTTTGCTGAAAAATCCTTTTTAATTTACAGAGAAACTTTAAACATGCTTTGAAAATTCATATTGTCGAATAAGCAACGCTAAATTGTATTTGTCCACTACGAATAACGTTATAGAAATGTTGACTCAGAGATTTTGTTACGTGAAATTTCTATTCAATAAATTCTCATAAAGTGTCCATTTAACATTAATTATAATATTGTATTTAAATAATTATAGTAGAAATTTATAGGTGGACACCCCCCTTGAAAAAATCCTAGTTGCGCCTCTGAATCATTTCGTAGCATTTTTATTTATTTTTTTTTTTTTTTACTCGAGTATTTTCATACATTTTAAAAATTAAATTTTTATTTTGGCCGTAAAATGCGGGTAAGCTATAGTGAAATTGGTATTTAACGCCGTCTAAACTCTTCGTCAATGAAAATAATTAGTTATAATGTACGATAAAAACGGTGTGAAAAAGCAACGATTAAAAATATGCTTCCTAACTGGATTCATTTTAATTTTATTAAAACTTACACTCAAGGTCGTAGCCAGGGGAGGGGTTTCAGGTTTCAAACCCTCCTGAAATTTATTTTTAAATCAAAATAAATACAATTTATTATTATTATAATTAATAATAATATTTTATGTAAAATTGTATAAACTTCAATGGTCATGCGATTATTATTATGGCGAACAGATTTTGTTGAGATTTTTTTTTGTCCTAATTTATTTAGCGTCATGACGGCCTTGCTTACACTACTTATAATAATATAATGGGAATATTGAATTTTAATTTTTTTTTTTTTTTTCTAACGAATATTGTGCAAATATAAAATATGTTTTCAACAATATTATACTATTTTAGTCTGGTCAGAGGGGCGGGGAAGGGAATGTCCAACATCGGGTGTGTAGGGGGGAGGAGATGTCCTAGATACGTGAACGAAAGCGCATAATGAAATATTATAAGTATAATACATTATAACTACATACTTATGTTTGGATTGAAGAAAACTATACGACTACTTACCTACCTATCACCGAATAGTTTTTTTTTTTCGTCAATACGTAGTTAGGATACTAATTGCAGCCCAAACACACACACACACACACACACACACACACAATAAAGAGTTTCTTTGAATATTGATCCGTGAATAAATTACAATATTTTTGTCCTCTATAAATCACTTTTGACGCATCATTGTATGTGGTCGAGACAGAGACCAGCGACTGACTAACAAACGGAGTTTGTTTTCCCGGAAATATACGTCACACCACATTTCATTCAATGGTCAAACTCTCTAATGAGACGCACGGTCATTATAAACAAAACACACACATACGCGAGCATAACCTATATAATATAATATATTATATACTTTTAACAGAAGCCGTTATTATCCATTTCAGAACCACCACCAGATGCTTCTATTGTCGGGATGACCATCATCATCATCATAGTGCCTATTGAATATTATTATTGACTGTCTGTCGCTTATTAAGTTTCATATTATTTACATGATACGCGCGCGCGCGCGTGTGTGTGCTCGGTGTATTTAACTTTGTTACGAAACAATATAATGTCGTTAAAATAATAATAACAACGCGCGATCGGACCGTCCGTCCCTTCCAGGTGTATGTTGATTTCTCAATGGACTCTCTCGAGTGCTGCGTGGAAGAGAATGAGAAGAAAAAATAAATTGTTTTTTCTGTTTTTTTTTTTTTTTTTTATCTAAGTAATACGATATTATCCGGGTGACGTCGTTGTAATCCATTATTTATGATTTTTTTTTTGTTATTCCGTTAAGACAAAAGACCGACGCGTAACGCGCCGTCATGTGAAACCTGTTCGGGGATGTGTACAACAACAACAGCAGCAGCAGCGGGACAGTATAATAACTGATGAAGTCACATAGGCGCCCGGAGGAGGGGCAAGACGGGGCATTTGCCCCCCTCTGGACTTTTCAAAAAAGTGTTTTTAACTATTAAAATATTGACTAGGTGCTCGTAGATAAAAACTGACAAAAAATTAGAAATTTCCGAAATTTTCAAAATGCTGTACTTAACTCAAAATTGATCAAATCTTTTTTTGAAATTTTAATTAAATGTTCTCGTAACTATTTTTAATGGTTGGTGAAAATTTTGAGTCCTTAGCTGCATTATTTTAGAACTTATGTCAAAAAGTAATTTTCAATTTTACGGAAATTGTGGTTATAGCGTATTTTGCCGTTTTTTTGACAATTTTTTTTCAGTTTTTTCACATTTTTTAAAAAAAATATTGAGAAATTTGAAAAATGACCTCTCAAAAGAACCATCTCGGTTCGATTTTGGATCTATAAAGTTACTGATCGAATTTTTTGGACCAGTATTTCTATACGAAAAAAAGTTTACAGAGGAAGAAAAAAAAAATAAAAAAAAAAAACATCGTTGTAAAAACATAAGCTTCTTCACTTTGTTCAGAATCTAAAAGCCGGACATACTTCAAACGATGGGTGTTCTTCGCACGACGGGTGGGATTCTCTTGACGGGTGTATTTAATTTTAAAGAAACGATAAATCATTTCTTCAATGAAACGATTCTGAACAAGAGAAGTTAATAATATAAAAAATAAATGAGAAAAAAAAATGTTAGAAAAATGTCCAAAATTTTTTTTTCACATTTTCAAAATTTTCTCGCGCCAAAATCTTTCTTATATTATTTTTTTTTACCTATGTTTAAATTTTCATATAATTTCGATCAAAAAATTATGGTTTCCGTGTAAATTTGAAGAATTGAGAAATTCGTAAAGAATCGTAATTTTCCGTTTTACATTAGGTTTTATTCATTTTTCGAATAAAATGAAAAATTTATTTGAAAATTAGAATTTATTGTGTTTTTTTTCCTGCATTTTCAGAAAATTCAATCGAATTCTTTTGAATAACTTTAAATATGTTGGTTAAAAATAAAAAATTTTGAAATAATTTTGCATTTTTTTTAATTTATGAATAAAATAATATTGAAAACAATCGTTAGTTATGAATTTTTAAACCCCCCTCCCTCCCCACCCAAAGAAAAATCGTATCTACGCCACTGTATATTACGGCCAAAAAGAAAACTCAGTCAAAACGCGTAAAGCAACGTCGTTAACGACAACGGTTTAAATAATATTTATTATTATTGTTGTAGTGTTCAAATCGTTTCAATTAGTCAATGCGGAAATGTGTCTTCGTTATATTATTTTAACGTGGACTTAGGTTCGAGTGAGCGCTCGCGTGTGTGTATTTGTTATTTAGAATTTTGGTGATCTGAAGTAAAAATAATATTATTATGCAAGCGGAACGGAAACGCGAGATGTTCATCTTGTCGTCGCCCGACAAGTCAACCGGCAGCGGTTCGAGCTCGAGTTCGGAAGAATTAACGGAGGAAAATGGCGATGTTCTTTCCATGGCCCGACGTTCGTTGGTAGACCGAGAAGAAGGTGAAAATATATTCTCTGACGACGACGAGTCGAACGAAATTCGTCCGTTCGACGAGCGGTCGAAAAACGAAAACGCTAAATCGGACGAGAAACACCCGACGACTTTGACCGGTGAATCGCCGCCGTACAAAATAGATTCGAATTATTCGTTTCCTTGGAATAAACGTTCCAAGGACCATGTGAACGTGGCGAAAATCGTATCCTCCGGCGCGCTTCGCATCGGTCCCGGTAAATGTCCGAAGTCTCCGGCGGCGGCTGTTGGAAATCTAAAGTCCGCGCCGCCGCAGAAAGGATCGAATTCCCGCGGTGGTGTATTGTCGTCGCGCGACAGAGATTCGAATAATTATCGCGAATTTTCGTTGAGTCCCATGAGCAGCAGCCGAACCGTTACGAACGGTTTGTCCGGTCGCAAAGCGAGACAACTGTCGCCGCCGCCATCTTGGTCGTCCGCTAATCGCTGCAATAATCCGGGTGGTAAATATCATCCCGGTTATCCCGAGTCCTCCGCGGAGGTGTTGAACAAGCACCGGAGGATGCAACAGATCAGAGACGCTTATAGAGAAAAGAAACCCGCCGCCTTCGTGTCGACCAAGGTGAACGATTCAGAATTCAACGTCAATCGTCGAAAGAGACTGGACGAAATAAACCAAATGAACAAGTGTATGATCACCAAGTTGTTGAACGTCCAATCGAACATACCCAGAGTGCGAAAAGACTGATTTGTTATATTATTATATTATTTTCTTACGAGCAAAGAAATAAACAATCACCTGCTGCCGATAATAATTATTATAGTAAAAAATATTAATGTCACGTCGGAAGGTATATTCGATAATATTTCTATCTTATTGGGGCAAAATATGGTCATGAGTAGAGATAGGATGTTGATGACCTGAAAATATACCAAAAATGACCCAAAAAAAATACTTTAATGATTTAAAAATTGTAAAAAATGACCTAAAAAAGAAAAAATTTCTTAAAATACAAATTGAAAAGTATGTAAGTGTCCAAATTTTGAAAATGTGAAAAAAAATTTTGGACATTTTTTTTCTTATATTATTAACTTCCTTCGTTCAGAATTGTTTTACTGAAGAAATGATTTATCGTTTCTTTAAAATTTAATACGCCCGTCAAGAGAATATCACCCGTCGTCGTGCGAAGTACACCCATCGTGCGAAGTATGTCCGGCTTTTTTTAATAAAAATCGGAAGATGACACAAATATGCGAAACTGTTTCATCAAATTGAGGTGGTATAAAACTTTGAAGGTAACATAAATTTGTAAATAACAAAATCTAATTTAAAATAATATTTTATTGAAATTTTGAATAATTTTTGACACATATTTATTTATAATACAACTTGCTATGTCAGAGAAATATGTTATTATTTGTTATATAATTTTAAATGTAACATAAATTTGTAAATAACATTCCTAATCTAATATAATATAATATTTTATTGAAATTTTGAATAATTTTTGACGTATATTTATTCATACCTAATATAATTTGAAGTAGTCGAGCAAATGTAGTGTCGGTCAAACGTATTGTCAGGCAACTGAATGTCGGGCAAATGTACTAATCCCGTTATAGGTGTATTATGACGCGATATTCATATTAATAATACTTGTAATTTCAATATTTTATCCTCAAGTATGGATGGATTTTGATACATTTGAACCACATCACTCGTTCACCTATTATCCAGTACTAATATGAGTTAATATAAATTATAACATTAGCATTGTAAATTAGGTGTAAACATGCGTGGTAACAGTGGCGCAATTAATTTTCAAGATGGGGGGGGGTGTCCACCTATAAATTTCTACTATAATTATTTAAATATAAAATCATAATCACTGGTTTATGGACACTTTACAAATAGAAATTTCATAAATATATAGCAAAATCTAACTGTTATTTTCTCCGCGTTAACATTTTATAACGTTATTCGTAGCAGATAAATACAATTTAGCGTCGCATATACGACAATTTGAATTTCGAAAGCCTGTTTTAAGACGCTCTAAAAATAAAAAAGGATTACAGATAACTTTAAAATCAATTTTCCCCTACCTATCTACCTGTAGATAGTTGGTAGATCTATAACGATAAATTGATTAGACTTTAAACATAACAATAATTATTGATTTTGAGTAGATATCCTGTTTTTTGGTATCTTCTATATCGTAATACATTATTTCCAATTTTATAATTTGTAATGGACGTTCTAACTCCTAATGGATAACCTAATGTTAAAAATTTCATAAAATAGTGATCAATGTTGTAAGATCATGTTTATTTTAACCATTTTACATATTAGTGGATTAATAGAGGTTATATAATTGTAACTAAAAGGAATTTTTTACTTGAATAAGTAAAATAAAAAAACTTAAAATCACGGGCGTAAAAACAATGTGTACTTAATAAAATGATTCGAATTGAACGCGAAAAAGAGATGCATTACTTAAGACTAGAAATGGGAATGAAAACTTACTTAAAAATATCACCCCCCCCCCTGTATACATGATTATAACTAGTCAAAAATATATTCATTCGAATTGTGATATACCACCTGCTCGCTATGTATATTTATAATAATATAGTGATGGTAAAAGCGGTAACTATAATAATACATATTTTTCGGTAATATAAACTTTTGTGTTTTTATTTCTAAATTATTTAGATTTTATTATATATATATACCTTTTGACTACTTAAACAGATGACAGAATTTATGTTAGTTATCCAAAAACATAATTTAAATTAAACTATTATTTATAATTAATTTTTTTTGACAAAATTTCTCATAATAATTATTATCTATTCTTTCCTGAACTCTGAGAATAAAAAAAAAAAACAGATGTGTTTCAAAAAGAAAATTTGGTAAAATCAATGAAACTTTAAAAGTCCTAGTGCGGCAAAAGCAATAAATATATTATACTGTTTTTAATATTTTAAGAATTGTTAAATAATTACTGTATCGTTTTGCTATGGAAAATTTTGTTTTTATTTTTTTCTATATAAAATAATATGTTTTGTATGTAATTATGAAATTTTAAAATGGAATTTAAGATTTTAATTTTTTTTTATTAAATTCACCTGGAAATAATCCCCGTAATCGCGCATTAATAATGTGTAACAACAAAACGCCATTTTGATATTTTTATAGTCACCGCTCTTTCACACCGGTAGCAGTGAAAATATATATGAATAATAATATATCTATTCTCACGGAAATGGGCGTGTTTCGAGCCCACTCGTCGTCGAACTTTCCACGGGTCAAGCCCGTGCGTGTGAAACGGCGTAAAAGGCGTGCATAATTTAAAAAATTAAAAATTAATTTTTTTTTTTTTTTTATATACCAGTAAATTGTATTTGATAGTTTTTTAGAGATACAGTAGTGTCTACGTTCAAATAAATATTACACTTCCACATTTTAGATTCTGAATAAAGTGAAGAAGATAGTGTTTTTACAATGATGTTTATTTATTTATTTTTTTCTTTTTCCTTTCTTTTTCTTTATTTTTTTTTTCTGTGTACAACTCTTCGTATAGAAATACTTGTCCAAAAGTTTCGATCATTAACTTTTTGAAACCGGATTTGCCTCTAGATTGTACTTTAGAGAGGTCATTTTTTGAATTTCTCAATTCTTC
>JAIPRM010010457.1:0-13756 GCA_025469315.1 Stegophylla sp. TES_Ste_2020
GAATTGAGAAATTCAAAAAATGACCTATTTAAAGTACAATCTAGAGGCAAATCCGGTTTCAAAAAGTTATTGATCGAAACTTTTGGACAAGTATTTCTATACGAAAAGTTGTACACAGAAAAAAAAATAAATAAAAAAATAAACATCATTGTAAAAACACTTCATCACTTCGTTCAGAATCTAAAATTATGAGAAAAAAGTGCATTTTTAAAATTTTCTTTCAGCAAAATATTTTCTATGTAATTACTGTCTATCTTAATTTTAATTTTCATTAAGTTTGGATGAAAAAAATGTTTTCAAGCCGTTTTGTCAAATTTTAAGTAGTTTTTCTCAAATTTTGAGAAAACTATTCAAAATTTCATAAAATGATCTGCTTAAGGTACCTAAATTTACCTATAGCCATATATTGCTATAAGGCTCGAAATTTTTGGACAACTATTTCTATTAGGAAACGTGTGTGTATATACATATATGTTACGATAAATGATGTAACACGAAAATTTACGTTAATAACTAGCTGTACACGGATTATGCCTAAATTGTTAGGCCATTGTCGTCATATACCAGTCAATAACGTCGTCTTCCAAATTATTTGATCACTGTTGTAAATTATAAAATTAAATATTACACTTTTACAACATTGACCTAATATTAACGTAAATGACCATCGACTGATGGGCATTTGCGTAAACAACTTAAAATTACTCATTTTACACTGACTTTTCAAATGTCAGGGCAAACTAACATGTAATATATATAAACGTATGTTAGTACACCGGATGTTTGGTCGACTCCACTTCGCTTCGAAAATCAAAAATATCCCTCGGTTTGTTGTGCAACGTGGGGGCATTTTAGAAATGCCCACTACGCGTTGGGCGTTTACGTAAATAACCACAAAACAGTAAATTTCACCACATTGACCTTTTGGTAAAGTCATTCACGTAAAGGTCCGATGGTTTCATAAATTCATATTAGGCTTAGTGATAATAATTAACGACATTGACGTCAATTTTCACATTTGCATCATTTACCTAACGTATATACATAATTGTAAGAACACTAGCTTCATCGCCTCCACTCAAAATCTTAAATGTGATGTAGACATTTTAAAAAACACTAGAAACATGTCTTATTGGTTTTATTACAAGAGAACGTCTCTGCTTTGTCGAATATGTCGTTAGTTTTTTAATAAAATAACAATTTACTGTCGATATTGCGATATTACGTTCATTTGTTTTACGATTAAATATAATTTTTTTACGAAACACATAAGGTTGCTAAAAACGTATTGGTTTTACCACGATGTTTTACGGGTGTTGGTTTTAATATTCAAATTCGATTTTGTTTTTTTATTAAATCTGGAGAACGCTGGAGAAATATGACGGAGAAGGACTTAATGTCCTTAGCCTGCAACCCCTCGGGCCAGCTACAAACCAACCTTGTTCATAAACGTCATACTTTTTGCATGACGTGCGCCTCCTACATATCGAAACCGAATCTGCAATTGAATAATTATTTGCCTTCGATTTGCGCGCGCGACTTAATGTTTTCCGGGACATGACAAACGGGAGCACGTCAGGTGCACACGCTGTTTCTGCACGGAAGCATACACATGCACCCCGTTACACATGTTTTCCCAGTATAATAATAATAATAATAATAATAATAATAATAATACACGTTAATTTGATCGGGACAAGGTGATTAACGACGTTTTTGCGCAGTTGTCAGCGGCACACGCGACACGTCCTGACAAATGATGTAACTTTCGTAATCATGTGTATGTATACATACATACATATATATATATATAGTGCGTGTCCACATCGTCATCGGCCGCTGTGTGCAGAAGAGAAAGAGGAGGAAAATATGACCTAAGTGTCCTGTGCGAAACCCTGTTTCTCGACATAACCCCAGCCACCCCACCTCCTTTCGGATAAACGAACTTTTCCCCCCATTTCCCCTAAACAAAAAAAAAAAAAAAAAAACGTTCCAAAGTTTGAAGGGCTTTTCGATAAAAACTGAAACGCGAACGAGACATGCGACCAAAAAAACCCGGTAAGATTTCGGGGGTGAAATTGTATTCTAAAAGAGAATTTCCACAGTACAGATTTACAAAATATATCAGCAGTTAGTATGACTCGTTCTCATTCTTAAATTTTTAGTCCGTTTCACTCTATCGAATATCATATTGGCGATGTTGTCCATGTTAAATGATACTCGAAAATTATGAACTGACGCTGTAAAATTCTAACTGTCAGATTTTAATTTACGCTTTCTTATATAATTGGTTTTTAAAAAAAATAATATTCTAGAGGTCTAACACTCTAAACAACGTTTTGCGTTAGAAGGTGTATCATGATTGTTGTAAATTTTTTCTCGATTTCACAAAAATAATAATTGTTTCAAAAGAACAACTGAAAAATTAATGTTATTAATAGGGTCTGGTTTTCAATGCAAAATACATATTTTTTTTTCAATGATCTTAGGGAATGATTTCCAATTCCATAATTTGTTTCGTGTAATCGTGAACTCAAAAATAAAACTTTTATTTTGTTTATTTTGCATTTTCGCTGTTTTTACATTTTTAGAGCATTAGGTCATTTTATTTGTTTTAATACGTATTTGAACAATTTAACTACGATTTGAATTTATAGTATCTGTTCATAATATGACTCAATAATTTAAATTTCGGTAATTAAAAATATTATCAATGTTTTTTTGGAGTTTTCTTTAAAAATATCTACAAATCTTTCTATAATTTTGAGAACGTTTGTACCTTATCTTTACTTATGATTACCGGAACTCAGCAGACGGCAAATAATAAAATAAATTAAAATATTAAAATAAATAGGACCTTTTAGATTCTGAATGAAGTGAAGAATTAGTGTTTTTAAAATGATTTTTATTTTTAATTTTTTTTTTATTTATTTTTTTTTTCTGTGTGAAACTTTTCGTATAGAAATACTTGTCCAAAAGTTTCGATCAATAACTTTTTGAAACCAAATTTGCCTCTAGATTGTACTTTAGAGAGGTAATTTTTTAAATTTCTCAATTCTTCAATGGTTTTTTTGGAAAAAACTACCCAAAATTGACTAAAACGACTCGAAAACCATAATTTTTTGATCAGAATTTTATGAAAATTTAAACATAGATAGAAAATAATATAAAAAAGATTTTGGCGCAAGAAAATTTTGAAAATGTGAAAAAAAATTTTGGACATTTTTTGAACATTTTTTTTTTTTCTTATATTATTAACTTCCTTCGTTCAGAATCGTTTTACTGAAGAAATGATTTATCGTTTCTTTAAAATTTAATACGCCCGTCAAGAGAAAACCACCCGTCATGCCAAGTACACCCATCGTGCGAAGTATGTCCGGCTTTTTTGTTGTTGTTGTTGTTGTAAACGTTTTCATATAAAAATACTTGTCCAATAGTTTTAATCAGAAACTTTTTAAATATCAATTTGCCTCTAGATGGTACTTTTGAATGAGTTTTGAATTTAGAACTCTTGATGGTCATTTTTCAAAATTCTCAAAATTTAGGAAAAACTTCCCAAAATTTGATAAAAAAAGACTAGGAGTCTATCTTTTTTTTAAGTAAACTTAAGAAAAATGTAAACATAGGTAGACAATAATTTGAGAAATATTTTGGTGCAAGAAAATGTTGAAAACGTGAAAATATTTTGGAACTTATTTCTCTCATCAAAAAATATTTTATTTTACTTTTCTCAGTTAATAGTAAAATATAAAACCGACTGAGTAAAAAATAAAAATTGTTTGTTATTATAACAATCTTCATAATTTTTAAGTAACATTGTCTTGATTAAACTCAAGATCTGCTTAGAATCGTCTTTTTTGTATTTTATAATTGTTCTTAAAAAATATTTTCAATAGTTTACACAAAAAATGTTATTAATACGTTGACAAAAACATTAAAAAAAAAAAAAAAAAAAATGCATATTTATTGATATGTTATAAATAATATCCACAATCACGAGAACGTATGAATACAAACTGACCTTGTGTTTTAGTTATATTTGTTTTTTGTCGACCGAAGAAGAAGTGAAAGAATTAAAATTTAAAGAACAAAAACCAGTATATTCAATAAACATTGATATTATAAGATTAATTAACATTAATTTCCTATATGTTTGTATATTTTCGTCTTTTTAAAACGCGAATTATTAAAATACATGAATTTTTTATTATGATTTTAAGTGCATAAAGTCCCACTGTGAACACAAATACTTCACAGAGAGAATAATTATGAAGACGCTCTTGATGGTATTTTTTTAGATTCTGGACGACGCGAAGAAGCGTGATGTTCCTATGATGTTCATTTTTTTTTTTTTTTTTTTATGTGTACAAGTTTTCGTATAGAAATACTTGTTAAAAAGTTTCGACCAGTAATTTTTTAAAATCGTATTTATCTCTAGATAATACTTTAGAGAAGTCATTCTTTGAAATTTTCAATTGTTTTCCAAAAATTTGGGAAAATCTATCAAAAACTTGACAAAAAAAAAGACTTAAAAACTATCTTTTTCAATCTAAACTTTATGAAAATTTAAACATAGATAGACAATAATGTGAAAAATACATTAGCGCAAGAAAATTGTGAAAATGCGAAGAAAAGAATTTGGGAATTTTTTCTAACACTTTTATTTTTCATCAAAATTATTTTTCCTTTTCTTTATATTTTGAAGAAGTAAAGTAAAGTTAGGTGAAAATAAGTATAGGCAAAAAAAGCTAGACCAATATTTCACACCATGGGTATTCTTCGCTCCTCGAGTCCTCTTGATGGGTGTGTATTGAAAATGACAACTATTATTGTTTTTCCAAAATGGTTGGAACACCCCTAGACCCCCTAGACAATTTGACTTTCTATATCTAAACAAAATTTTATGGATTATTTTTCATCTTAATCTAGATCATTTTTCAATTATCCAACACTGGTTCTGAACATATTTCGTTTGAGAACAGATTAATTAAAATAATCCGGTGGTGAAAAATCATAAATTATTCAATTATTGTTCACGTTGCTAGAAAACTCGAACGAAATTCGTTTCGATAAAGCATCTGGTATTTCGTCTCTCGTTTGACATCCCTCCCCCCGCCACCCCCTTCACCATACCTAACCAGAAAAATTAATAATATATGACACTACCAAATATTTATACGCATTACGTCATAAACTAATATTACGCGCAATTCAGACATTTTCTTTTCTTTTCAAAATCACTTTCACACCTGTGGGACGTGCAATTATTTCATTCAGAATTTGACGTTCGCACGTTTATATTATATTTTCATTGCTAACAGTCCAAAATAGCGCAAAATGAATGACACAACGATTGGAATAAACAACGTGCTTTAAAAATAACGTAAACACAAGTACTCGCAGTGTTTTTGTTAAGTAATAATAACGAACCAATAAGATTATCTCCGACTGAATTTTCAACATTACAAATATTAATAATGTAAGTCATTTGAAATCATTTTATGAAAAAAAAAAATTCAAATAAATGTTGTTTTGAGAATACAGTAAATTGTGTAATAATATCATTACAGAAAAATATATTCGTTGAATATTTAATAGGGCACAATTGGAACTTTTGCCAAATAATAAGACTTAAAAAAAAATTGTAATCCCGATTTATCGAACTATAAAAACGAAACCGGTTCACGTGAAATGAGGTGAATTAAAGTAATTTCGTTGGAAACCTTGGCATAATAATAATATGTAAGATTTGGATGACCTGACGACTAATTTTAGGATTCCTTTTTTTTTTTCTTGAGATTTCGAGCGATCGCAAAAAATAAAATTAAATGTTGTTGAAATAGTCGAACAAAAAAAAAAAAAACGATTAATAATATTTTTGTTCATTAGCATTTTGGTTCATAATAAACACGAAAACAGTGGTTGACGGGGCTCGTCGTCCTTTTTCGTTTATACTTTTTTATTTCTTCCTGTAGTATTTTATAGTTTACGGTCGAACTAATAGATTGCAGTGTTTCCCAAACTGTGGAACCCACCGATGAATCTCAAATCAAATTTTGGTGGGTATTTTTTTTTTTTTTGATTTGATAGATTCTGAAAAACATATGTTTTTAACCAAATCCCGCTATCAAAATCATACAGTTGCACATTTGCATACATTTGTAAAATTATATATTCATGGTAAATCAATAAATTAATGAGTAATAAAAGTTATGTATCAATTTTGCTTTTAGAATTGTTTTTTATCCTGTCCATGTAAGAGGTCGCGATAGATTTTGGTACGAAAATTTGGGTCACTATCCTAACAGGATTGAGAATCACTGATCTTGGCCATTGAAATTCTTTCTTACCTTATTTGAGACGGAAGTCGATTTCGTTACTCGAAAAATTACGATTGTCTACTTATATTTTTTTTTTTTTGTTTTTCTTAGCGTTTTTTAGTTCCACGTCTAAAATTAATTAAAATTTAAGGAATTGAAATATCAAAAGTCAAAGTTCAAACAAAACCTCACTTCTTTTTTTTTTTTATTTTGTGTCTTAAATAAACCCGCTTAAGTCCACATTTCAGTATAATAATCATAAATTATAAAACATTATTCCAACGTTTTTTACAAAGATGTTTGCATTTTCTTTTTTTTTATGTGTATAGTGTATATGTTTGCGTACAAAAATACTTATCCAAAAGTTTCAACAATCAACTTTTTAAATCAGAATTTGCTTCTATATTGCACTTTTGGAGATTATTTTTCGAAATTCACAATAATTGTTCTAAAATTTAGGGAAAACTACCAAAAATTTGACACAAATACCTTTTAAAACTTTTCTTTTTAATCCAAACTTTATGAAAATTTAAATATAGATACACAATAATATGAAAAATATTTTGCTATTTTTTTTTCTATTCTCAGAATAGTGAGATACAAAACTGGCAGAGAAAAAATATATATTTTTTTTTTTTTGTTTGTGTGATAATAAAAGACTTTATAATTTTCAAGTAATTGTCCTATTTCAACTAAAGCACCGCTCACGATTGATTTATCGAAGAAACGATTTATCATTTCTTTAAAATTTAACGCAACCAACCCATCCAAGGAGTGAAGTAAATCCGGCTTTTTTTTTAGTCTATTTACTCTTTGATTTTATAAAATATAATACAATAGGTATTCATTATGTCGTACGTCGATATCCCAAACTGAATACATATTATAATCTCCTTGATAAAAAACCCCCTCATTTAGAAAATAGGTGTGCGATTTCTCGCATTTTCCTTATTCTCCTTGAGAATGGAGACATAACGAGAATAAACTGCACTGTCTATCACATTACACAGATTATTCCATCAGATAGTAACTGGTCAGTGATAATTGTTTTGGATAAATACTTCCTATTTATTAATTATTATGTTTAACATAATCATAAACTATGGATATTAATATTGTACATATAACTAATAATTATTAAACACCATTGAAATAAACTACTTATGTATTTAAAATAGCATTATTATTAAATATTTAGTTGCAACAAAACCTTTTATACAGTCATTATCAATTTAAATAAAATATTATGATACACTATAAATCTTGAACAGTACACAGCACTCGTAGGTGTATAAATATTCTTTAAATTTGTAAAAACTTACATATACATATGTATTACTTCGAATTTTAATTTGTTGGCACACACCTACTACGGATATTATGTCACTCGACCGTAAGCGTACACACATAAATATTAAAAAAAAAATAAATACAAATGTACCGAGTTGATGAATATTCTATTTGTTAGGCAAAAATTAAAATTGACTTTTACGGCACGCCGCCTACCTAATACAAACGAGAATATTAAATTTTTAACCTTTAGAATATTTAAGTCGTTTGCAAGTCGAAAATTCTCATTAATTTTTTTTCGCCGTGTCTACGCATATTATTCAAAACTATTTGGGCCAGTGATTTTTATCTCATGATATTTAATTTTATCGTATCACACGTCGCGTCGCGTCGTGTACCTCATTCGAGTATGATTAAAATAAAAATATGATTTAAGCGCCTAATTAACTTGTTGTTTTTTTACTACACTACTACATTACACAATATTCGGTACGTGTTATTTAATGAAAAACATAATATCCCTGTTATTATAATTTATTAATAACAGTTAAATTCGCTTAAAAGATATTATATCGTTTATTCGGATTGAGTTTCGTTAGATATACAGGGTGTCCCAGTATGATTTTTGATAAATGCAATTATTTGTTGTTCTATTAATAATTTTTGACTTTTATTTATTTATTTTTGAATTTATTCCCTCAGCAATGCAATATGAATTTTTTCTTTTTTTTTTTTACGTCCTAAATTTTATCCAACAGTTTTGGAAAAAATTCAAAATAGCTATTTTGTGAATTTGATTTTTAGAAAAATATTAGTGCTTAAAAACAAAGGCGAATCCGTTCATTGTCTACGATTCTTTTAAGTTTGCAAATAATTTAATAATTCTATCAAATACGTCATAGTAATTATTATTATTATTTTTTCTAATAAAGTTTCAAATTTGAAAATTCAGGACCTAAAAAAAAAAATTATTCATTATTGTTGTAGCGCAATGCTGTAGTAATAATTTTCAAAACAAAAAGTTGAAAATTATTAATAGAACAAAAGTTATCTATTGCATTTATCAAATCGTACTGAGACACCTTGTATATTATATATATATTTAAATAATATAATTTCATGAATTTATTTTTTTTTTGTTTTGTGTTTTGTTTTTTTTTTCGATTTAATTTTCGAACTATCGTAAATTTATTATTTTTCATATTATATTCTGGTTTTCAAGATGTTTTCTGATAATTTTACATAACATTCTACCCGTGGCCAAAATCGTATCATTAGCTGAAAACACAGAAGGTGCCAACAACTAAGACGCTAGTCCAAACGGTTATTACCTGAGTATAATACACAATATTATAACCCAGCGGTTCCCAAACTTATTGTGCAGCGGTGCCCTTTTTTGGATAAAATTCATTCGCAGTGCCCCCTGCCCCAAAAAGATTTTTTTTTCTTAAAAGCTAAAAATGAAGGTTATCAACTTAATTATAGCAAGTACATTTTCAAATTTTTAAAAATAAAAAATAAAGTTGTTATGGACAACTAAAGTGGGAGGTTATGGTCAGCAATGAAGTGGTTGCAGTATTTAGTGCTAGCAGCAATGCAAGCTGAAAATTTCAACGGAGACTGACATCAGTGATTTTGCTTATACCTTATTGTTTTTCAAATTTAACCATAATTCTGCATACGAATTGCTATTGGACGAAAAATTTTAGCATCAGATTTGAAGTTAAGTAGATCAAAATATCAGATTGTAATCAGCTGCATCTAGCTGTATGAGCTTAAAGGTTTTGCACTATCTAAAAAAGGATAGCGTTCATATTATTATTTTAACAACAAGTGGGGCGCCAAAAAATAATCACGTTAAATTGTAAATACATATATATTTTTTTTTTTTTTTTTGAGCCAACCGTACTCTTGAAAAGTGCGTGCGGTACTCTTAGGGCACCGCGCTGCACAGTTTGGGAACCGCTGTAATCTGGAGTCGAGTATTCTGCGTAATTTACATAAATTACACTCGAAGCAATAGAGGTTTCGGGTTAATACTTGGCGACACGCGTTATTGAAAAAAAAAAAGAAAATAGGAAATGTCATTTTTTACCGACTTTATTATTTCTAAACGAATAGAAATTCCGATGACGTTCACAGACGAATTGGGACTCACCCAGCACTGGTAGCAATTATCTACGCTTCGTCGGCAAATCCTCGCGAGCGATTCATGACCAATCGCTATAACAACAAAATATAATAATATTATTATTAAGGTGCCGATTTATGTGCGTTTATAATCCGAAAATATATACATAATAATATTAAATATATGCGTAGGTACCTATGTGTTTTTATTTTCACCGTAATATTTCAATAAAAATCAAAGATATTTTTGAATAAAATTTATGATTTTTTAATTTTAGATTCTGAGTGAACCGAAGAAGCTAGTGTTTGATAAATGATGTTTATTTTTCTTCTGTGTACACGTACGTTCTACAGAGTTATTTGTTCGAGAGTTTCGTTCACCGAAGTTTTGAAACATAACTTTTCTCTGGATAGTACTTACTAACTTTAAAAAGGTCATTTTATTAAGTTCTTTATGGGATGATTTCCCTCAATAAGGCAAAACTACCTGATATTTGATAAAAATGCCGTTTAACTTTTTTTTAATTCTGAGTGGAGGGAGAAGCTAGTGTTGTTACAATGTTGTTTGTTAATTTTTTTTTTATATTTTATTTTTTTTAAGCGTAAAAGTTTTCATAAGGAAACACTTGTTCAAAAAGTCAAAACAGTACCTTTTCAAATTAAAAATTTATCTTGTTTGTACTTTCAGAAGGCCATTTTTCAAATTTTTCAATAATGAGAATGAATATGGGGACCTATGTCAATTTTACTAACTTAAACTTGTAAAAAAATTTTTTCTTACTTTTAGATTCTCAACGAAGTAAAGAAGCTAGTGTTCTTACAATAATGTTTGTTTTTTTTTTCTGTAAACACTTTTTCGTACAGATATACTTGTCAACAAGTTTCCATCAGTAACTTTTTGACACCAGATTTGCCTCTAGTTAAAGATGTTATTTTTTGAATTTCTCAATTCTTCAATATTTTTTTTGAAAAACTACTCAAATATTGACAAAAAAGACTCGAAAACCATCATTTTTTGATCCGGACTTTTTGAAAATTTAAACATAGTTATTAGATAGACAATAATATAAGAAAGATTTTGGCACAAGAAAATTTTGAAAATGTGAAAAAAAAATTTTGGACATTTTTCTAACATTTTTTTTTCTCATTAAATTTCTTTTCCTTTATTTATTAGATAAAAAAAAAGTAAAGTAAAACAAAGCAAAACAAAGTAAAATAAAGTAAAGTATAGACAAGAAAACCGGATATACTTCGTACGACGGATATTTTTCGCTCTTCGGATCAGATACTCTTGGTGAGTGTGTTGCAAATGACGACTATTATTGTTCTTTATATTTATAACTTCTTTCGTTCAGAATCGTCTTATTGAAGAAATAATTTATCTTTTCTTTAAAATTATACACACCCTTCAAGAGTATCTGACCCGAAGAGTGAAGAATATCCGTGGTGCGAAGTATGTCCAGCTTTCTTGTCTATACTTCACGTTACTTTTTCTGCATATCATTATTAAAAACGATTTTCAACAATACATAAATATTACAAAAATTATAGAATCATTGAAAATAATATTCTTGCGATATAGATCATTAGTATAAATAATGTAAAATATACTAAAATGTATAATACTACATCTTGTTATGTTAATATTACATACTTATTTGAATATAGGATATTTCTAATGGGCATGTTTTGAATGCGGAATATTTTAAAATATAGGATATTTTGAACATGGAATATTTTAAAATATGTGATATATGGAGAGTACACGTGAGTTGCATACAAAACAATAAGACATCGACGTGTGCTGCGTACTTCTCGACATTTTCACTAACTAAACGGCGTCGATTAGGCAATACATTCGACAACTATTTACACTCTTTACAAAACTTTTTCTCTCTCTCTCTTTCATTTCCATCGTTTTCGCATAATTTTCTAAACTGCGGTATATTTAACAAAAATAATATTCGATATTATATTATATAAAAAGCCGGACATACTTCACACCATGAGTATTCTTCGCTCCTTGGGTGGGATTATCTATGTTGGTGTATTAAATGTCAATGAAATATTATAATTTCTTCCATAAGACGATTCTGAGTGGAGCTTCAGTATATTAAAGACGATTTCGCTGAAAATGTATGAAGTCTATTAACACTATCATAAAAAAAAATTAATTCGATCAGTTTTATATCCCACAATTAACTGAGGTACACTAGTTGTGTGTGACACACTTAACCAAATTTTGGGAAAAATATTGAAAAATTTCGAAAAAGTACCATATAGGGAAAAATGTTGATTCATAAAGTTGCTGATTGAAATTTTCAAACGAGTATTATCATACGAAAACGTATTTAAAGATTTAAATAAATAAACACTAGCTTCTTCACTCCACTCGGAATCGAAAATATGCGTTACATCGAGTACATTAGTTAAAACAGAGACGGCTATGTGCTACTTTGTGTTTCTACACTAGTAGTGTAATCATTCGATTCATCATCGTCCATAGCAAAAATATGTAAATACATACAAATCCCCGCACCCTATACTCGTATTATAATATTATGCATGTATTACTGTTACAACACTATCTGCCGTATTCGCGTGCCCACGGGTACTTATCGTTACAGAATATTTACATAGTTTAATATTTTTTTAAATTATTATAAGATGATTAGCATGACGTGTACATTTTGTACACACTATACTTACTATGCTCAAACGATGGCAGACACTATTGCGCCAAAGCGCAGAAATAATCGCAAAACCTGCATCACACATTTGTAGTTACCGATAATAATAGAAATATAACAATAATAACTACAATAACTTTATATGAATAATAACTTAAACATATTGTAAGTTATAATTTAACAAAACATATTCAAAATTTTCTCACGCCAAAACGTTTCTCGTATTATTATCTATATCAGCGGTCCCCAGCCTTTTCGTTCTTCCGTATCCCTAACTTAAATATTTTACTATATTATACCCCTTATGATATTAAATTCTAACTTTTAAACTTTTTTCTTATAACTGATCTTAAAATGTGTAAATAAAAAGCCTAATGAGCATTTTTCGCTCCTCGCGATGCTCTTGGTGGATGTATTGAATTTTAAAGAAATAATAAACAATTTCTTCAATGAAACAATTCTGAGTGGTGCTTCCGTTTATTTAAAGACTCAACCATTATAAAATTTATTATAATCATCAAAAAATTTGAATTTTACTCAGCTATTTTTATATCCCACTATTAACCGAGAACAGGAAAAAATATGTTTTGATGAGAAAATAATACTGGAAAAAACTTTCCAAGATAATATACTTCCGCGATAAAATTATCTTTTACTTAAATCACTTGTGTTCTAAAACAAATTAGTTAAGTCTAAAAACGCATTAAAAAGCACAAAAATTATTAAACGCAAAATAAGCTAAAGAATAGTAAATATGACTTTATAAGAATCATATTTATGATTACTAGAAAGGGAAAGGAAATGTCTTCGAAATTATCGACTGAATGAAATTATAAACCGAGCATACTTCGCACCATGGGTATTCTTCGTTCCTCGGGTGGGACTTGGAGTTTCAGTTTGTGATTTATATAAAAAACAATAATTTTATTTATAAACTATAATTATTATTACAAAAACAATTTGTTTTTCACTCAGCTGGTTTTATTTTCCACTATTAACTGAGAAGAGGAAAAACAGAAGTATGATGACAAAAAAAAAAATTGTCGAATTTCGGTTAAATTTTCCCAAATTTCGGAAAACCTATAATTGAAAATTTCGAAAAATGACCTCTCAAAAATATGCTATCTAGAGTCAAATTTTGGTTCAATGATTTTTTGATCAAAACTTTTGGACAAATAATCATACACAAAAACGTGTACACAAACAAAAAAAAGCCGGACATACTTCGCACGATGGGTGTACTTCGCACGACGGGTGGTATTCTCTTGACGGGCGTATTAAATTTTAAAGAAACGATAAATCATTTCTTCAGTAAAACGATTCTGA
>JAIPRM010010458.1:0-13755 GCA_025469315.1 Stegophylla sp. TES_Ste_2020
AAAGTGAGTAAAAAAAAAAAAAAAAATGAATTATGACAGGAACAAAATTGTAATTATTATCATACTTTTCTATATTTTATTGACAATTAAAAATTATTTTTATAAATGTTATTAGGTATTAATTCATATATTTTATACATTTTATACAACTTATATGTTTTTTAATATTTTTTTATGATATATATATATTATATATATATAACATAAAGTCTTATATGTAATTATTGTCATTATTTATTTGTAACCTACTACTATATTTAATAATAACTAATAAAAATTATAATTTCTACATAAAGACTTATAATTATTATTTAATAATATTTTTTTGGTCGAAAAGTGAATCGGCCCAAAAGGGAAGGGTACGTTTTTGGTCGAAAAGTGTCTCGTCCCTCGAGTCGACTATATTAAACAGGTTTTCGAGTAAAATATAACATAATAATATACAAGTCGTCGTGTGTATGTGCGTGTGTATGTCATATCGTCGGTATGCGAGTGCACGATATACGTATAATATTTTAATATGACGAATCTACCTATACCATATTATGTATAATAAACACCTCGAAATAAAGTCGTTCGTATTATAAGAGGAATGAAGTAAAAAAAAAAAAAAATTAAAAAAATACGATTTCTTTAATATTATTAGAACTGCAACAGTTGTGGTATTGGTATACATTTTTTATGTACCTACACACACACACACACATATATATAAAAATATAAAAAATATAATATATTATAAATAAAATCGTACACGTGTGTGTGTAATAATATAATATGTACTCGCGCGGTAAAAAACCACTTCGACGCGAGTTCATATTTTTATAAAATACTATACGACGTGTATCGTTATGTACATAATAATGTTATTATCATCATAACATTATCATATGGAGACGACGCTCGTGGCGAACGTCGTTGGTGGCAAACGCGGGCCCCCCCCCTTTAAATACACGTTATTATAATATTATAATCGTGTATAATATAATGTTATGGATGGCTACGGTGGTACGCGCAACACGTACGGGCTATTGGCTTTCACATCCTATATACATAGTAATGTACACCGTGAGTGTATAGAACTCACGATATTACGTACCTACAACAAATAATAAAATACACATGGACGCCACGCTTTTTGGAAACGCAGAAAAGTCGGGGAATTTTATTTGGTCGGCAAAAAAAAAAAAAACGGGGAGTTCGAAATTAATTTTCGAAATTTCCCATCGAAATATGTGTTTTATATTAAACCATAATAAAAATGCTGTTTTTCAGAATGAGTCATTGATTATTTTTATTCGGTTTTAGACTGTGGACGAAGTGAAAAAGCTAGTGTTTTTACAATGATGTTTATTTTTTTTTATTTTTTTTCAGTGTACAACTTTTCGTATGGAAATAATTGTCCAAAAGTTTCGATCAATAACTTTTTGAAACCGGATTTGCTTCTAGATTGTACTTTAAAGAGGTATTTTTTTGAATTTCTCAATTCTTATATTTTTTTTTTTTTTTTTGGAAAAAACTACCCAATATTTGACAAAAACGACTTGGAAACCATCATTTTTTGATCCGAGCTATATGAAAATTTAAACATAGATAGAAAATTATATAAGAAAGATTTTGGCGCAAGAAAATTTTGAAAATGTGAAAAAAAAATTTTGGACATTTTTCTAACATTATTTTTTCTCATTTATTTTCGTATTATTAACTTCTCAGAATTGTTTCGTTGAAGAAATGATTTATCGTTTGTTTAAAATGCAATACACCCGTCAAGAGAATCCCACCCGTCGTGCGAAGAACACCCATCGTGCGAAGTATGTCCGGCTTTTTTCAACACTGTTATTAATACCAATGTTAAATAAAATTATTTATGTCCGTGTTTGAATCACCTGGTATGAACCGAGTCTGTTAATAAACATTTGGACATTACTGGCGTTCGATTGATACGGATATAGCGCAAATGGCATGGATCGAATAGAGCGAATGACACTGGACATACAGACAGCCCCTATCTATATGAAGCTTTTATCTACAATTTATAAGGGTAGTTTGTGGAGCTGAATGTCTTTGAGCAGTATCGGTGTGGGCACATAAATCATTTTGGTGTAAAAAAAATAAAATACAATTTTGAATTATCGGCACTTAAGTAACTTTATAGTTTGCCCTGTTTACGCGCCTCACTTAGTTATAAATTTCATTTAAAACCCGTTTTCGACCGAGTTTTAGTGTGACTAATCGCGACTAAATTACAAATTTCGGTAAAAAGATCATGTTTAATTTGCAAAAATCGTTTCTCAAATCACTTCGTATACAAGATGGGGGAAAAAAACACGGTAATCCATAACATGATATTCTCCTAATAAGTGCAGATGTGTAAATTCCCGGGTAATATTCCCAGAAATATTCTTGTGACCGGGAATTTATCGATAATATTATATTTAAAAAAATAAATTATTGTTCAAAATATGTTCCAATGTTAAATTAAATGTATAACTGTGATTAATCCGAATGCAAAAAATATATTTTTACCAAAATTATTGCTGGAAAAAAATTTGATTTTTGGGTAATTTAAAAAAAATAAAATTTAATATGTATTTGATATAAATCTAATTCAAGTGTATTTATAATTATTTTTATGCTTAACAAAGCTGAGTACGGTTTCTCTATTTTACTGTCTTACACGCATATTACTGATACAATCATAATTTTGAAGTGTATTGCATTTTTTTGAAGGAATATTCCCAAGAGGTATAATATTCCTTGTTCCCAGGAACCTTCTCCGGGAAATTTTGCTAGTGGCACATCACTATTCCTAATCAGTGCATAAAATAAAAACATACATTTTATTTTTATTTTACAATTCTGTAAAACGACTTGAACGACTTCCAAAAATAATGAATAAATAGATTTCAGAATGGTTTAAAGGTATTGTTACCACTTAATTGTATGTAATTTGATCATAACTCAACATCAACAATCTCATAAAATATTATATTGTTACCACTGTTACCACTAAATTGTGTGCTGAATTCTCATACAATATGATATACGACATCATTTCACAATTTTTTTTTTGCGCAATTTTGGTGCCACCGTGATGCTGAAAATGTAAGAACAACAAGTAAATTTCGCGAGAAATATTATTTTGAAATTATAACATGGATTTTTAAGTTGTGAATTTTTTTTATTTATTTACATTTTCAGCGTCGCCAAGCACCAGGGTGGTGCCAAAACGGTAAAAATCGTGACGTCATATTATATCAAATTGTATGGGAATTCTGCGCAATAAATAGTTTAGATTATCATGAAAACTATTTGTTGGATTTTATTTTTTCAAAAATCGTTTAGAACCAAAAGTATTGTATATATATATATATATATATATATATATATATATATAAAAAAAAAATAATAATAAGTAGTATGTTCTTATTTGACACATAGAAATATTGTCATATGGATTACTATGGTTTTTTTTTTTCCCGTCCTGTATACACATACGTCGTATACATAACGTAGCGAACGTAAAACGTAGAAAATAAATAACGTATACTAAAGTGTACGTATATACAGGGTGTTTCGCGGGCGTGGAAGTGATTCGGCCTGCGGACACACACGTTCGACTGCGGATGCGGTTCGAACCTCGGGTGATTAATGTGACGAGAAAACCACCGCCGCCGTGAACCTCCCCGCGGGACACGTCGCGCACGCTGTACGCGCGTCAGAGAATAATAATATAATATTATATTACTTAATCGATTATTACTCTCAAACGTGTGTCGCGAGAAATCGCTACTGGTGTTTCTTACGGCTCGCTGGTTTTCGGGTTACAGTGGTTATACGACTTACTACAGCAACGGTGCTTGTTGTTTTTCGATTTTGAATGAAACGAAAATGCTAGTGGTTGGGTTTTTTCGCATTTGTTTTGATTTTTTTCTCGTGTACACGTTTCGGGACAGAAATACTTGTCCAAAAGTTTTGACCGGCATTTTTTCCAATCGCGATTTGCCTTTAGATGATATTTTTAACACGTCGTTTTTCGAAATCCCCCAATAGTTTTCTCAAAATTTGATGAAAATCACTCGGAAAATATATATATTTTTTTTAATCCGAACTTGATGGGCACAGACGATAACATAGGAAATATTTTGGCGCGAGAAAATTTTGAAAATGTGAAAAAAAAATTTCTAACACTTTTTTTCTCATCAAGATTATCATTTTTTTTTTTTTTTTTTGTATTATTCTTAATTAATAGTGAAATACAAAATTTGACGAATAAAAAAAATATATTTTTATCAAACTTCATAATTTTTAAGTAAAATCGCCTTGAACAAACTGAAGCTCCGCTCGGATTGAGTAGATTGAGTTCTTCAAAGAGGCTACTTTTCAAAATCCTTAAATTTTGGGAAAAACTACCAAACATTTGATAAAAAAAAACTCGGAAACCATCTTTTTTCAATTCAAACTTTTTATGAAAATTTTAACATACTCCGATTGAGAATTTCGAAAAAAATGACCTGTCTAATTTATCCGTCAAAAGGCAAATCCGGTTTCAAAAAGTTGCTCGAAAAAAATTTTTTTTGTAAATAAACATCTTTGTAAAAACACCAGTTTCTTCACTTTACTAGGAATCTAAAACAAAAAACAATTCGGTTTTCTTTCGGAAAGCTTTATTCCTCAATAATTCTGTCGATTTAATTAATAAAAGCAATGAAGGATCGCATATTAGATTCTGAACGAAGTGAAGAAGCTAGTATTTTTACAATGATGTTTATTTATTTTATTTTTCGTATGGAAATACTTGTCCAAAAGTTTCGATCAGCGACTTTGAAATCGGATTTGTCTCTAGATGTTATTTTTTTGAGAGAAATCATTTTTGAATTTCTCAATTCTTCAATTTTTATTTTTTTTTTTTTTGGAGAAAACTACCCAAAATTTGACAAACTCGGAAACCATCATTTTTTGATCCGAACTATATGAAAATTTAAACACAGATAGAAAATAATATCAGAAAGGTTTTTGCGCAAGAAAATTTTGGACATTTTTCTAACACATTATTTTTTATATTATTAACTTCCCTCGTTCAGAATCGTTTTTGTTGAAGAAATGATTTGTCATTTCTCTTTAAAATTCAATACACCCGTCAAGAGAATTCCACCCGACGTCCGAAGAACACCCCGACGAGCGAAGTACACACTTTTTTTTATTCGTGCGACGGAAAGACCGAGTACCAAACGGGGTAATATATGCGGAGGAAAATTGAAACAAATGGGGAGGGGAGGGACAAAAACAGAATACAAATGGAATTTCTTTTCTCGAATCCGTTCTCTTCCATATTTCTCGCGATGGGTATCATTGTTCTTTCTGCGCTCGTCACGCTATGGCTATGGCTATGGCCATGAAATCCGCCGTACTAGCCACGTGGCGTTCACCGAATTTCGTGTTAAGTACATATTACGCGGACGCAATGTAAATAATACATTATTAATACAACGGGTTTTTATAATAATATCCTGTTGGTTTGTAGTAGTCGATACCACTACTATTACGATAAAGTATACGCGGGTCCGATAGGAATCGGTTGGTACTTCGTTTACTATATATATATATATTATATAATAATAATTGCGCGATATGAATTATGCACGAGACGTGCGCGCGCAGGGAAATATTACAATATCACACGCATGGAATATATTACACGAAGCGTTACGGGATGCTCGAATAAAAGGGTAGGGGTAACACGTATCGCCTACACCGCGATCGAGTCGGAAAAATATACACACCCGAAACGAGACATTTGCATAACGCGGATTCGGGTGATTTTTAAAGGGCGCTGATTTATAGATCCGAGTTTAGATTGTGCTAACGGCCCACCACCAAACCCTGCACTGAAGTAGTTTCGCGAACGGGCACAATCAGTGTGTTAATTATTACGTTTGCAGACGATCGAAAAACAACGACGACGAGACGACTACGTGTCGTATACAAAGGCGACAACACATTATATATGTAATTAAATTATGTCTAACTGCATGTATCGAAACGTCATCCATTATCTTTTATCTATCATAATGTTTGTTAGAGTAATTTTGTTATATTTTTAAAGAATCTTATCCATAAAGTTCTCTGATGCGACTATTCGATCAAAATTATAAATAGGTACAACTATTGACTCAATCAGGAAAAAAATGGAGTGGAAAGCTGACTAAAATATGTATTTGATCGATTTAGCCTCCCCTAACGGCATCAACCCTTTTTTCGATTCATAAAAATTTGGGAAACAAGTATTCATAAGACTTTTTTTGAGAGGGGTGATGTAGGAAGGATATAGTCGCGCCTATGGGTACAAGGTTCAAGTGCTTAGAAGGGTTCCAAAAATTAAATGTCCCGATTTGTAATCTCAAATAAATGGCGACCTTATATCAAAATAGTAAAGTAAAATATAGACAAGAAAGTCGGACGTGCTTCGTACCATAGATGTTCTTTGCTCTTGTGTAGAATTTTAAAGAAACAATAAATCTTTTCTTCAATAAGACGATTCTGAACGAAAAAAGTTAATAATATAAAGAACGATATTATAGTCGTCATTTTCAACACACCCACCTAGAGTATTTGACCCGAAGATCGAAGAATATCCGTGATGCGAAGTTTATCCGGTTTTCTTGTCTAAACTTTACTTTACTTTTTGTTTATTTAATAAATTAAGAAAAAAATATTAAAAGAAAAAAAAAAATGTAAATTTCAAAATTTTTTTCACATTTTCAAAATTTTTTTGAGCCAAAATGTTTCTTATATTATTGTCTATCAACGTTTAAATTTTCTTAAAATTTGGATCAAAAAATGATGGTTTCCTAGTTTTTTTTTTTTTGTCAAATTTAGTGCAGTTAAAAAAAAAAAAAAATTAAGAAATGAGAAATCTAAAAAATGACTTCTCTACAGTACCAATTAGAGGACAATTCGGTATCAAAAAGTTGCTGATCGAAACTTTTGGACAAGTATATACTTGACACGAAAAAGAGTTCAGAGAAAAAAAAATAAACATCATTGTAAAAACACTATAGCTTCTTCACCACTTGGTTCAGTATCTAAAATATTTAATAAATCAAAAATGCCTATCTTATGCGCCCAGTTCTGTCCCAGTTACACAGCTTACAAACACTTAAACTACGTACATTAATATCATAATTTTATCAGCCTACACAGAGATATTATTATACCAGTGTCTGTAGCATATTATTCAGAAGCACCGAAAATCGTTTGTGTGCGCGCGCGTTGAAATAAGCGCCTAAGTGCGGTATCAACCACACCCTTCGGCCATTTAAAAATACACCCCTAAAACAGCGACCCCGGATATCGAAGTCGTCGTGTGTGTGTGTGTGTGTGCTCTGCACGGGTAGAGCACCGCACACACTAATAATGTCATTGTGTCGCACGCACATATTATTGCGGGGAGGAGGACCGCCATAGTCGATGATATTGTATAGTATTATTATTATCATTTTTTTCATTTTTTTTTTTTTTTTTTTTTGATAGTTATAATACAGGTAACAATAATGACTTTATGATGGCGTGTAGTAACGGAGCAGAACACACGATGTGAATTAGGTACACGTATAACACATTGCACGGGGTGCGGACGTGCGCTCTGGGTGGGGACACGGTAGTTTTTCGAAAAAAGGAAATTGTGTAATATCGATAAACATACCACCGCGGCTAGATGTGTATCCGTTAATAATAATAATAATCGTTCCCAATGTAATGCGTTCGTTTCCATATACGTGTCAGTCGTCTTACGCGCTCGGAGACTCCCCACACACGATT
Source organism: Stegophylla sp. TES_Ste_2020 (assembly GCA_025469315.1). Taxonomy (NCBI): domain Eukaryota; kingdom Metazoa; phylum Arthropoda; class Insecta; order Hemiptera; family Aphididae; genus Stegophylla; species Stegophylla sp. TES_Ste_2020. The sequence goes on from JAIPRM010010458.1 coordinate 7,822, forward strand.
CAATTTCCCCCCGAAGAGAGAAAATTGTCACTTTGAACCGAACCGACCGTATCATTATATAATAATAATAATAATGATTTTAATAACTACATCAACGCGGATCCGGCGTCAAAATTACACCCGGCAGGGTGAAAACGTTTCGTCGAAACGCGTACCATCATATATTATATATATATATATATAATACCCGGGAATAGAATATATTATATTCATTGATGCGTGGGAATCAAATTATATATATATATATGCGCGAGCCGAGTAATGGGTAAACATAATTGAATTGTATAGACATAGTAGTATTCCGTTTCGTTCGGACGAACGAATCCTCAAAAAACAACATAATATTATTTTCCAAGCGACTTTACACGGTAATACACACACATTCGTTTGTGTGTGTGATGTATTTAATTGTCGTTTGGGTACGATCGACCGAAACCGTTTATTATGCCTAGTTCTTGGATGGAAAAAAAAAAAAACGGTTTTTAGATGTTTTTACAAAATTAAAAAAAAAAAAAAACTCCCCTATTTGCTGACATGATGTACATTATGTTATACTATGGTAGTGGTTCCCAAATTTATTCTACTACCACTAACTTAGACATTTTTTTAAAAATCTCATTTCCTCCTGTGAATTTTCAAAAATTTGACACAGTGAAAGTTGAAAAATGGAAACTGAAATTATCAAATATTGAAATCGAAATTCCGTCGAGTAGTTTTTAAATTATTCAAATTTAAGCATTAAAGATAATAGTTTCTTAGACACATATTTAATTACTTACGTAGTATGGTAATTATTATGAATCAACAAAATTGAATCAGAAATAAATTTCAATCCAAACGTAGATTCATAATATACATATTATATCGCGCACTTGTATTGTACCTAAGAAGCTGTATTATCCCTAATGTTTAAATTTGAACAATTATTCAAGAACCACTGGTTTGATTTTCGATTTCAACACATCAAATATATATAATCTACTATCTATCATTCGCATTACCATAAAAAAAATAGCTTTTTTTTTTATACATACTGAAATTATTATTTAGGGTAGTGGTTTTCAACCTGGGATTCGTGAATGATATTTTGGGGGGTGACCAAAAGTAATGAACAAAATTATTTTTTATTTGAAAATAAACTAAATTTAATAATTAGTTTTATACTATGACATTTTTATGTGTAACGTAATATTCTCTGACGACTGATTATCAATTGATCAGATTTTCTATTAATATGTGACTTAGAGCAAATTTTTTTGTCTTTTATAAATTCTTATTCTATTTTTTAAATCATACTAACCCATCAATTATAATTATTTGCATAAAAATACGTACAAACACTTACTTAAAAACAGCATGAGTATACTGTTTAAAATGTGAGCGGTAGTATAAATTGAAGAAAAAAAACCAAAGCTTATTAAGAAACGAAGGGGTAGCTTGTGAGAAAAATACTAAATTGGGGGTCGCGAATCGAAAAAGGTCGAAAATCACTGTTCTAGGATTTAATTTTCAGCTCTACGTCCGTCCCAAACAAGGATCGCAGATCCTTTGTTAAAAATGTACAAATCGGTCTTAAATATACAATACAAACTAAAAATTGAGAGTACAAATCCAACGGAGGGGGTTTAAACCCCCAAAACCCCACCCTAGCGTGTTGTGGGGGGGGGCAGAAATCCTTGGAAACCGTACGGTAAGATATAATGTATATTATTTTGAGGCGCGTTTAAAAGGTACCGATTCCAGAGAATCACCTTATGCCGCGGCACGAAACGAAAGTAAAAATTTTTTTTTTTTTAACAGTTTTTTCCTCTTATCCGTGTTTATTTTTTTATATAACACACGCGGTGATAAAAATATGTCATTGCGAAAAGTCACGGTGATTAGCCGAGTGCGAAACGACGTCACGTTCGGCGTTCCACGCGTTAGGCTTGTCCGCATATAAATAAGTAATGGCTCTCGGGACGACGTATATAAAGCGTACCTACATAATATAATATAGTAAATTATAAATGTTATTCACACGCGCGTGATGAACGCGACACGTAACGTCACCGAACCAATGTGTGGCACGACGGAGTTGTAATTATTTAAAATCGGGCACGGTCGACGCCGCGAATTCGCGCGCGTCCGAGAGCGGCCTGCTGCAACAGCGCCGGCAGATCATGACTTAGGGTTCGGGACTTGTTGCACACAGTGTTTGGAAATATGCAACTCAATTTTTTTGACGACATCGGTTGAACCTTGAATGAATGAGAGCGTTTTATTTTTCAAAAAACACAGAAAAGTATCGTAAAATTGTATGATTTTTAAACTTTTAAATAGACAACTAATAATTATGATATTTGGTAATGAAGTACACACAATTCGTTAATATTTTTGTTTATTTTTATAAATTTTATAAATGTTCAAAACGCCCCTATTGATTGCTCTACACATAACTCACTTTTATACAACCATGATCTTTGTAATGAAATTATGCATGTAATTTGCTGTGTTTTTTGAAAAATAAAATGCTCTTGTTCATTCAAAATTCAACTGATTTCAAAATTGTTTTTTTTCCCTGAGTAACTTCTCTAAGTAATTCCACAAAGTGGCTATTTTCGAAATTTTTCTACAATTTTTTCATTGTCACATAATATGTTAAAAAAAAAAAAAAACGGAACTTCAATATCTACAGTATATTTGGAGTAATAATTACTGACTTTCCAATTAATTTACATACTGCATATTGATCGACGTGTAAAACAGTAGAAAGAAAAAATCCGGACACATTTCCTACCATATGAGTGTTTTTCGCTCCTTGGGTGAGATAATCTTGGCGGGTGTATTACATTAAAAAAAAAAAAAACAAACGATTAATCATTTTTTTAATAAAACGAAAAAACACACATATTTGTAAAACCGATACACTTCGCTCAAATCAGAATCTAAAACTTTAATCATTAAAATAAATGCGTTAAGCTTAAAAACGTAAAAATGCATAGCTATGCTATAAATTTATCAAATATGCGAAAATATGTTAGAAATTTGTCAAAATATCTACGTTTTTCCAAATAAAAAGGAAATAATAAACAAAACAATGGTTTATGTTGTTGTGTATTTATTAAAAAGTCCTTTATTTCGTTTGAGATGCACACGAGAATAAGCTTCTTTTTCTCAAACACAATAAAATTCAATAATAATGTACAGCTAAAAAATTTATCGAAACACGTTTATAAAAAATTTCCTCGTGTCATTTCTATAATTTACTAATATAATCATAAAAAATAATCGTGCCTCGCAAAACGAGTTTACAAAAGTAATTTAAGCGAAGACCCGTTTTTGAGATTATTTACTCACATATTGATCGTATATATTTTGTCGGCAGGCATTGAGCAGAGTTATTTATTTTTATTTGTTATTCGATCAAGTGGTTTGTACAAAGAGCATCTATAATTTAAACATACATATAATTTATTAATATTTTAATAGTCTTTGATTTTTTTGTGTTCAACGATCTCATTTTTATTGAATATAATTAATAATATCGAAAATTGAAATGTTATAAATTTTAATAATTTACGTAATATATAATATATAATGCGTGTGTTGTACTTGAAGGTCTAATATATTAAACTTATGTATAGTATCTTTTTTCAAAATGTTAAATCTATCTTATATGGCTGGTCGAGTCACATTTTTTTTTTAAAAAACTCGTTAAGTTACTCTAAACAAATCTAAGTTTAAAGTTAAAATTTACTCATATTTTTCTTACGACTAGTTTGAGTTAAAAGTTAACTAGGAAAAAATTAATTCAACTAAGTTAGAAAGAAGTTACTATTTTTTTTTTTTAATTTACATTTCATGTGGAAATACTATTCAAATTTTTGATAAAAGTATAAAATTTTATAACTATATATGATAATAATTTATTTTGATTACTCAATGTCCAAAAATAGTAGCATTCTAGACTTCGACTCTTTATGTTTTATTTACAAATATCTAGAATTTTGGATTTTTTTTCTCGAAAAAGACAATTTTTATATTAAATAAAAAGACAAATAACTTAAAGTGACTAAAAAAAAAAAAAAAAAGAATTAGCTGATAGGTTATTTCATATCGAGGAAACACATGAAGCTCGTTAAGTTAGGAGTTGCTTTTTTAAAAAAAAAGTAACTCGTTAAGTAACAAAGTTAAAAGTAACTTAAATTTTAATTTCTAATCAAACTTAGTAACTGGTTAGTGCCCAACCGTGTTTGTACTTAGCGAGCAAAATACTTTTTTTCAAGTATCTCGTCCATTGAACTTTCAGCAGTTAAATACGATTAAAAAATCCAAACAAAATAACGATAAAATAATAATTTAGAAAATAACTCAGTCGAATGGAATTCAATTATCGATCCAATTTTTTCATTTAAATTTTATTCTTTTGTGGGCGCGCGGTTAGTTAGTATTCCTCCGTTCAGTCCCAGTTTCTAGTAAGCTTATTATAATGTTAAAAAAAAAAAAAAACGTAAATTGTACAGATGTGAACTCGTTTATACGTCGTCCGATCATAAGCAGCCCACACGTTAGCACTCCCTAAGGGTTAAAAAAAAAACACAAAAACACATGCCCCCATCATGTAAAAATCACAGTTTAACAGCCGTTAAAATAACTCGTCGATTTGTGGGCGGTTCGACGGCTGACATATGAAAAAAAAAATTATTTATAATTTTAATAAAAATATTATATTACGCTATATTAATCGTCGATTTCTACCAGATCGTGACGGTGGAAAATTTTGGGGGGGGGGAGGCGGTCTCGTCCGGGCACGTTACAAACGCACAATATGCATAATAATATTATATTCGATACGTGTAATATATATTACGACGAGCTGTGAACAAAGGACGAACCAGGATTTCGGTGTTAGCGCAGCACATGTCCGAAAATAATATATTATATTGCACATCCCTAACACCTATTCGTCGCGGGCGACCCGTGGCCGAAAACCAAAGACGTCGTATACGCGCGCATATTGCAACGCTAATGTATATTTTATTATATTATTATGATGACAATAAGACCATTATTATAATATAACACGTGAACGCGCGCGCAGCGAAGTCCATTAAACGTCGATTCCCTTAGGCCGCGGCGGCAATTTTCCTTTTCGACGGTTTCCTTCTTCTTTGGATTTTTTTCTTCTATATTATTGTCCGTAATTTTATTCTTTCTCTCGCGATTTTCCACGCCGACCCCCGTGCGCCACCACGCAGCTATCAAATAATAACAATACAATATTAAACCCGCATAATGTGACCGGCTCTCGTGCCGCCACGAGTACTCACAACAGAGGTTTCCAAAATGTTTACGGTACGACCCATTTTGGGCATTTTTTTTTTTCAATTTTTGCGACCCACAACAATAATCAAATGTCCTTTTTTTTCTTTTCTTGTCAAATGACGAAAATAGAAAAAGATACTGAATAAAAAAAGCATTTTGTGTTAAAATGTTTTTATTATTTGTAAATAACATCTGTAATTATTCATTACGTTATTACGAAAAATGATGTGTAATTAATATTTAAAATTATGTATGTGTATATGTATAGGTGTAAATGAACAATAAAAAAAAAACATACTTCGCACGACAGATGGGGTTCTCTTGACGGGTGTATTGAATTTTAGAGAAACGATAAATCATTGCTTCAATAAAACGATTCTGAACGAAGAAAGTTAATAATAATATAAAAATAAATGTTAGAAAAATGTCCAAAATTTTTTCTTCACATTTTCAAAATTTTCTTGCGCCAAAATCTTTCTTATATAATTTTCTATCTATGTTTTTCCATATTGTTCGGATCAAAAAATGATGGTTTCCGAGTCGTTTTTGAAAGTTTGGGTAGTTTTTTCCAAAAAAAAATTCAAGAATTGAGAAATTAAAAAACTGACCTCTTTAAAGTACCATCTA
>JAIPRM010010459.1:0-13755 GCA_025469315.1 Stegophylla sp. TES_Ste_2020
ATTCAAAAAATGACCTCTTTAAAGTACAATCTAGAGACAAATCCGGTTTCAAAAAGTTACTGATCGAAACTTTTGGACAAGTATTTCCATACGAAAAGTTGTACACAGAAAAAAAAATAAACATCATTATAAAAACACTAGCTTCTTCACTTCGTTCACAATCTAAAATGTATTAATAAGAAACAAAGTAAAAATGACGAAAGTAAATTTTTTGATATCCTTTATTTTATAATTATAACTACTAACTAAAATCGAAGGGTTTTCAATATTTTATTAAATCTTAAAGGCATATTTAAAAATAAATGCATATTTTGTAACATATCATAATATTTTTAGAAGCATATATTAAAGTTTTTTGTGCGAATAAATCCGTTCTCTAGTGATCATACACGAACGGTATGGCGAAACAAGAGTAGCATTTTTTTTGTATTTCACCCAAAAACAATTTGCTCCGGACTGAGCCCTCAAGTCGGAACTCCCCCCTCCCTTCCCCGGATCAGTGGTGATTCCGATTTGCTTTAAAAAATACGCGTTCTTTATGGAACACATATCACCCCGGTGTTGATTGGAAACTCGCGTCGATAATTGAAAGCATTCTATACGTCCATGATGGCAGCAGCTACTTTTAAGCTATTCACGATTTGCGCGACAGCGTTCGCATTAACGTCACTTTGAATATCGATCGCGTTTTATCGCGATCCGTTAACCGTGCCTACAGCAGCGTCCCAGTGTCGGTTATCAGGGAGGGGGCGAAGCCTTTCCCTTGGGATTCAGTTTTTATTAATTTAATACATGCATCACAGATCAAATGAAACAAGATTGTGTATTCTGAGCTTATCGAAAAAAAAATATATATAAAAAATAATAATATTCGCTTTGATGGTTATAGTCTGTAGATATATTGATAAAGTTATATTATGTTTGAAAGTTTTATTTTTTTTCCGAATGATTCAATATTTGTTTTCATCTAATATCTATATGTAATTTAAGTGTAACCTCTTTTGATAATATATTAAATCTTGGAAAAAATTTAAAAGTACTAAACGTAGGAAAAATGAATCTGAAGATAAATAATATACATTTTTAAATTGTTTACGTTTAATAAATACTTTAATTCATAATGTGATGGATAAATATTTTAATATCATTAATTTAATTTTTATATTAATAAAATGTCATACGAATTTTTACGGGAAAATAGTCTAAATAATGAGTTAAAAGCTCTAATTTCATATTCTTATTCGATATAACCAATAGACTTGGACTAAGAAATCATCCAAAAACTACAGCTAAAATAGGGTTTCTGATTAAAGACATAAGTCAAATGCTGTAAAAGCCTACAATTTATTATTTTTTGAAACTTTTATTTAAATTTTTTAAATCAATTAACTTTTTTGACTTTGTGTATAATATACATTTAAGTTAATATTTTCTTCAAACATATTTTGAATAGATGTACTTAAGAAGTAGTTTTTTTATGGCGTATTTAACATTTTTTATGTATACGTATAAATACATATTTTAGAGAGTATGTTTCATAGATTTTTAGTGCATATAAATGTGAGTCCTAATTATAAGTAATATAGAAAACATTTGAGCAGGTGAACAAACTGTTATTACTTAACAAATATTGAAAGAGAAATACAATAAATTCTTCAAAGCAATAATAAATTATCATTAATATAATAAGTTTAATATTGACTAAACAGTTCAAAATACAAATTATTAAACAATTTCTTTGCATAGCTTCTATTTTCGCCTCTCCTTGATCATCATGTTTAACCGCCACTGATGAATCACCATAAAACTAACACTGACCTAGGGTAATCACGTTTATAATAAATATAAAAAACGCAACAATTTTATCTGAACTTTAAAAGAACATAATAATATATTATATAATATAATATAATTTATGATATTATCATTAAATTAATCAGTATTTTTTTTGATTTTAACACATCTTTGCGATAACAATAATATTGGTTCACTTAAAATGTTAAATACACTACTAATTTGTATCTAACTTTTAGTTTTGTGGTGATTTTGAAAAATTGGTCAATCGTCTGATTCCTATAGGGCTTATATGAATCGCCCATATTATGAATTTCAATCTGTTACACTGTAATCGTTACAAATCTATTTAGTGGTATTTTTAAGATTTTTTACACATCTAAAATAATTGTTGATTGTTTTGAAAATCATAGAAAATCATCATGGGAATTTAATTTTAAATTTATCATTGCTATGTTTGCTGGAAAAATAAATCAATTCTACACAATACTTCCTCTATAACTGCATTACTTCTTGGATTTACTCATAAATATTACTGAGGTTCTTAAAATAATTTTTTTCCTTTTCTGTTGGTATCTCTGAATTTGATACTTACCAATTATCAAAACTGTTATCAAAAAATGAAATAATTGATATCTATTAAATATTTTCATTACGCAAAACGAAAATATGTCCAAAATTTCACTTTTAATATTAATTTATAATTTCATTATAAATGATTTGCTTTTTGATTACATATTGTATTTTTAGAAATTCATTTTTTTTTTTAATTCTCCATATTTTATTATAAAATTTTCTAAAACTTCCCAAATTTTGACAAAAACAACTTTAAAACTTTATTTTTAATTCAAACGTTATGAAAATTTAAATACAGGTAGACAGTAAAATAGAAGAAAAAATATTTTGAAAATATGAAAAAAAAAAAATTGGGGATTTTTTTCTAAAAATTTTTTTATCATCAAAAATATAGTATGGTATGACATAGATGAGTAAAAATAATAAATAATAAACACAGGGCACCACACAATTATTTATTTTCTTCATCAATCGCACACTGAACAGATACACAAAATATATTAAAGATCAACTTTTATGAATTGACTACAGAAAAACAAGAATTATCACATTTTTAGCTAGTGTTTTTACAATGATGTTTATTTATTTATTTATTTAATTTTTTTCTTTTGTTTTTCTTTTTTTTTCTTTGTACAACTTTTTGTATAGAAATACTTGTCCAAAAAATTCGATCAATAACTTTTTGAAACCGGATTTGCCTCTAGATGGTACTTTAAAGGGGTCATTTTTTGAATTTCTCAATTATTCAATGTTTTTTTTTGGAAAAAACTACCCAAAATTCTACCAAAACGACTCGAAAACCATCATTTTTTGATCAGAATTTTATGAAAATTTAAACATAGATAGAATATCCTATAAAAAATATTTTGGCGCAAAAAAATTTTGAAAATGTGAAAAAAAAATTTTGGACATTTTTCTAACATTTTTTTTTTTATATTATTAACTTCCCTCCTTCAGAATCGTTTTATTGAAGGAATGATTTATCGTTTCTTTAAAATTAAATACACCCGTCAAGAGAATCCCACCCATCGTGCGAAGTATGTCCGGCTTTTTTTTGAAATGAAATAAAAATTCCCCTCTAAATATTATTTTCAAAATCAAACATCTAAATCCTTTATAAATTGATATTTTAAATCCAAAATCTATTATAGATTTTAGATTTCGAAAATCATGCCCTTTTCATCTTGACCGTAGTTCGGATTCGGCCCGTGCCGTGTATACCACAGTAGGGAACGTCCCGTATTTTAACTAGAGGTCTCGTTATCCCGACCAATCTCTTCGAGATACCAAAATGTCCCGTTTTTCAAAAAATCACCATTACATCTCTTTGACTCTTAGGTTAGGTTACCTAACCCAACCGGTGAATAGTATAAAAGATATCCATTCTTCTAACGTTCTGATAAGTATAATAGACCATAATCAGGAAATTCAACAATTCTATTAATTTTATTAAGTTAAAACACATATACTCGTAATTAATGTGATATTTGTTTTATTATTTCATTCCTATTGGTTAATGGCTATTACCTAAAGAATACAAAGTCATTTTTTTTTTCGTTTTTTTTTTTTAATTATTTTATCAAGTTTAAATATGTTTATACTTTATTTAATGTACAGAACTTATTAACCTATTCTGTTGAAATATTATACAAAAATTATAAAACTTAAATATAGAAATTAACTTGAAACATTGTTACTTAAAAAAAGGATCAATTGTTGAAGAGGGGGGGGGATAAAATTCATTTTTTGTTTGTCCCGTATATTAAATTTTGAAATCTGGCAACCCTATACCACAGTCACTCGTGTGTATGAGAATAGCCTTCGGCGAAGAAAGCGAAAAATGTTTAAAAAAAAATATATCTATATATATAAATAAAAAAAGTATTTAACGCGGTCGAGTCAATAGTCAAACGAAGTTAACTCCATTCGAGTCAGACGATGTCACTACTGATTAGTTTCATCGGGAAAAAAACGTATAAAAAGCGACGTGGGAGGAGCGTTTTTTACCCTCCCCTTCTATCGTTCCTTTTCCGCGAGTGAAACTTTACCGCGACCGCGATTGTACATTATGATAAAACGTGTATTTCGATATTCCACGTCGGCGACGTATCGTTTGAAGTGTATTATATTATCGCATACATCATCGCCGAGACGAGAAATCTTGTTCGACTATAGTGCATCTGTAGGGGAGGGAAGGGGAGATCTGGGTAAAAGTAAAGTGCCGCATATCCCATTACGCGTGGTGATAAAACGATAACTACTGATGAAAGAAAAAAATATGTATATGATGCAGGCTTGAATCCAGCTATACTTACTTCAAGGAGGACAAATGCCCTCCACCTGTAATTTTACCCCCCCCCCACCCCGAAAATTCAACTATCGACTTTATTTATTTATTATACGTCTAATATACCTCGTTACTCGTTACATTTAAAATCGAAATTGGTACCTATCAAAGGTGTAAGTATATAATTTGAATAAGAGACATTCAGAAGTAAAATTTTTGATAGAGCAATTCCGAACGAAGAATTTTAAAAATATTATGTAACATTAAAATTATGTTTATTCAATAGAGGTAAGTTTTCGAATTTCTATTTTTTCACAAGAAAATTTGAGTAAAATCTGCAATGACATCGTTTTTTCATAATTAAATTTTAATATTATTTAGTCTATACATGTGCTCCAGAATTAATGATGCTAGAAGTTCAAAATGTTCATTAGTAAAATACATAGCATTTTTTAAAGTAAAGAAAATAAATTAGAAAAATCCGAAAATATCTTGATGGGGAATATTTTTTTTCTACATATTGAAATGCCTGGAGGTACCTATTGAACATTTTGAAACGGGCAAAAAGTGAAGAGAATGGTTATAGTACTAAATATCAATAAATACATAATATTTACAAGTTAAATATTTTATGTTTGACATTAAACCTGAATTGAAACTATGAGTTTTTTTTTTTTAACAAAGACATCAGTTATTAATATTTTATAAACATGCAAATTTTATCTCGTGAAAATAGTATATTTTTTCAATAAGGGGTTTGTCAATGATGGGAAGTGTTTGAACATCTCAAACATCTCCCTTACCTACGCTGGTGGTATTTATAGTTAATCGTATTCAATAAAATACAATTGATTTTAGATTCTGAACGAAGTGAAGAAGCTAGTGTTTTTACAATGATGTTTATTTTTTTTTTTTATCATTATTATTATTATTATTTTTTTTTTTTGTGTACAACTTTTCGTATGAAAATACTTGTCCAAAAGTTTCGATCAATAAATTTTTGAAACCGGATTTGCCTATATATAGTACTTTAGAGAGGTCATTTTTTGAATTTCTCAATTCTTCAATTTTTTTTTTTTTTTGGAAAAAACTACCCAAAATTTGACATAAACGACTCGGAAACCATCATTTTTTGATCCGAATTTTATGAAAATTTAAACATATAAGAAATCATATGAGAATATAAAATAAAATAATATAAAATCATATAAGAAAGATTTTGGTGCAAGAAAATTTAGAAAATGTGAAAAAAAATTTTGGAAATTTTTCTAACATTTTTTTATATTATTAACTTCCCTCCTTCAGAATCGTTTCATTGAAGAAATGATTTATCGTATCTTTAAAATTAAATACACCCTTCAAGAGAATCCCACCCATTGTGCGAAGTATGTCCGGATTTTTATCACTGATAGTTTTTAATGTTCATCGAAGTGGCAATTGATTTGTATGAAATGGATTTAGTCATTAAATTATAATAATGTATCTAATTTTATTTGTATGAAATAAATAATATTTTTAATATAATATCTATATTATTAATGGGATTCTGGATTTGTATTTATTTACATATTTGTTACAGATAAAGAATGATATAACTACAGAAATACATTACAATAGTTGAACGATTTAAGTTATAGGTGATGTTACATATACATACAAATTTTACATTAATTACATATTTTTGTGAAATATAATATACATTTTTTTACATACCTGAGAATTTTCAAAAATTTAATAATTTATTAATAAAAATATTTTATAATTAAAAATAATGTATCAAATTTGTATATAAACTTAGTTCTACCAAATACCCGTGTTTACAACATCGTAAATTTGAACTGTCAACTACTTTTATTGATAAATGTATTAATCTATTGTCTACATAAGTTAATTTTGGATTCTTAGTAGAGCAAAGAGCTAATATTTTACAATGATGTCTATTTATTGTCTGTGTACACGTTTTCGTATAAAAATATTCGTCCAAAAGTTTCAACCAGAAACTTTTTGAATAAAAATTTGTTTCTAGGTGGTACTTTAAAGATGTTATTTTCAGAGATTTTCAATGTTTTTTTTATAATTTGTGGAAAATAACTAAAACTTTTTGTTTTATTTTATTATTATTATCATATTTTTATCTTAACTTTAGAAAAGAGGTTATAATGATTTTACTGGCATTAGAATTGAAAAAAGTACTCTTCTTCATAATATTATCCATTTTTAATTACATGGTGTACAGTGAGAACAAAAAAGTTACATGTCTGACTTACATACATACATACATATTTCAGAAGAGCGTTTTTTAAGTTTTGATTTTTTTTTTTTTTAATTGTGTAATGTGTATCCTATGGAGATAAATATAATATGAACATATGTTACTACACATAATTTGTCATAATTATTAATTACCATTTGATGAATGCAGAAAAGTAATGCATAAGTAATAATCAATCAAAAAAACATAATAATATTGTGTTAGTTCAAAAGAGTACTTAAAGATTTTCAATCTCACCCCAAGATGGGTTAATTTAATATAAATTTTAAACCAAATTTCAATGACTTCTTAAATTATAATAGTAACATCATTTTCGTCTGATTGTTTTGTACAAGCAACATTGTTTACGGGACTTTTCATTTGTTAATCTAACTTTCGACATAAATAACTGCAGATATAAAAATATTAACAGCGACAGGCAAAAGATTTTTTCATTTAAATATATTACAATGAATTTTCTGAAATTTTTTTTTTAAAAAAAGATCTGTGAATTGTAAACATTCCAATACTCGGGTTCCATTTCGAAAAAATCGAAAGATTTTCGAAAAATCGAAAAATCCTAATTTTTTTCGGAAAAAAGAAACTTGCCTCTATCTTAATAAGGTTATTTGAAAAACATTTAAAGATATTTTTACTAAAAGTCACCAACTCACTAGTTTGTTTTATTTTATAAAATCTTTATTATTTATTTTTTATTAATTTCGCCAGAGTTTCAAGCCTCGCCTCAGTTATAACAGTTAATTTTATTATCGCGTCGCAGCAACCGCAATAGTTAATCTCGATCAAGCGCTATGCCGTCGCATAACGCTCGTTTTATTTATATATTAAAATATATATATATATATATATATATGAAAAATATTAGAAAAAAAACTAAAAATTTACGAGACTTGGTAACGACGATTGGCGGTTTTTATTTTTATTTATTTTTTAACTCTCTTTTGATGATGGTCTCGTGCGACCGACAGTTATTATATGTTCCGAATGCGAAAAATCGGCCGGTGTCACTTCAAAGGGTAAACCGAAGCGCAAACGGGCGTTTTAATGGCTCGTGTGAGTTCTTTATGACGTATGGGGCGGAATCCAATGCGTGTGTGTGTCAGTAAATACATATAATATTAATACAATTTTATTAAGAAAGTTGTGATGTCAAGGTAAGTTTCTTGTCTTCTCTCTTAATCCTCCATTTCTCTCTCATCTTATGTCTTAATAATAATACACCCAAAGGTGCGCCGAGTGGATTTTATAAAACTTATTAAATTTGGATAATTTTTAATTGTCGGATTAGTTTTAACCATTATTTTGTAATTTTCATTTATTCCAACTATATGCACCCATTATCAGAATCACTCCTAAAACTGCTCGATGATTCCGTATTATTTGAATCGAAATAAATTGATTTTACATATTCATGAAAATAGCTTTTTTTTATTGTTCTTTTTATTTCTAAAATTGGGTATCAGATACGGGTTCGACAAGTCACCTAACATTATTTTTGACCCACAGTTTTGATATTACTACAGTATAATAAAGTTATTATTGCCGTTTTCAACAACTTGTGTTCTCATATTTTTGTTTCAAAATATTAAAAAAATAATTTATTCATTCATATTTTAGGAGATTCAATGGTCCTATACCGAGTAAAAACAAGAATAAAATATCATTAAATTGTAATTATTAAGTTTTTTGAACCACCTGTGAAATAAAAAATAAGTAATACAGGGGCAAGTCATGGCAAAAAACAATTGTATCACAAAAAAGCTGACCACTTTTTTTATTAAACCTTACTACTGACTATCGATAATTTTTGGTTGATTTTTTAGACAGGGACTTTTAAATATTTAAAACATTTATAAACTCTCCTATTTTTGTTTGCAACTGTTTTATAATGTTAATTGATTTTTGGAATGAAATTTCTATAAATAAATACAGTTCTAGGGCGATATCACTTAACTAAACGCCCGCATTGGCCGTGAAACTATTAGGTAGGCACTGAAAAACTACGAATGAATTACTAACGAGTGTCAAGACTGAATTATTGTGATCAACAAAATTTGCAGCAATGAAACTTTAGGACAAACTCGAAAAAATAAATGCATTTTCAGTCCGACTGAATTCTAAATTACTTTGTAATTTTGTTGAAACAAAATATTCTAATTAATTAAAATCATTAAATAATAATTTATTTATGGTTTCATATGTGATAGCGAATTAATGATTTTTCTATCCATTGACATCCTCCAATAATGCACTTAAGCTTAATTTAGTACACTAAAAAAAAAAAAAAAAAATCCCAAATAAAATACTATTTAATGCACTTAAAATATATCATAATTCAAAAAAAATTGCTCTAAAAAGATTTAAAAAAAAAGGATGATTATTTTTCCTTAAATTCATAAGCAAATTATTATAATTTAAATCAGAATGCATATGACATTTTGATTTTTGGAATTTTCAAAAATTAAATAATTTGACAGACACAATTTCCATCACACAATACTAAACACGTCATGTTAATACGTAGCATAAAAGACAATATTGTAATTAAATTTTTGTCTTTGTTAAGTTATGTAGAACGTCGGATCATGGGTGATCAATAATCTCTAGAAAAGAGTGTAGAAGGTTGATTTTGCTCATACATATTAAGCTTAGTTTTTATTTATCATGTATTTGCATTTTCTAATATACCTTATAAATTGGAAAATATATTTGAATTCATCCTTTTTAAGTGCCTGTTTGAATTTACTACTTCGTTGTTATTTTCCATGTGTGATGATAAAGATGAAAATAAAATTTTTGATAATCCAGTAACTATTAAAAAGTACAAAACGTGTGTATGAATATTTACTTAGACATTTTTACTTTTACTCGAACGGAAATGAATTATCACCAAAAGCGCACCATTTTAATTAAAATATAAATATTGTAATCAATTCAATAGCTTATAATATAGACCTAATAGGAAAAGAAAAACAACTAAGACGGTAAGCACTTAAATATTATAAAACATTTTTGATGTATTGAATGGCAAGATAAATCGTGATTATATCTGAATTATTATTGTATGTGCAAAATAGTTTAAAAGTGATAAAAATTCAATGGAATGGGAGAAAGTTATTTACTTGTATTTTAAATAATTGAAATATACTTATAGACAATTAGTTATGAACAATGCATTAAATAAATTGGACCCAAATTTTTTGACATAGTATTTAGGAAGTCCGAGCATGGATAAAATATTTAGTTGAAAGTTGGTACATTAGTAGTATTACCAGATTATAACTGAACAATTTAGTTATTATTTTTTATTGTAATATAAATATAAATTAATGAGCATTAAAAAATTCTTAGAAGAGATCATCACCCATCCCTCAAATACGCCAATACGTCGCATTGTCGTATTTTTAAACTACGCAGCATCATTTTATAAATAAAGAGTTCTTTATTGTTTGTTAATTAAATGGTAAAACTATTAATGTATTTACCTACAATTATTTTTGCAATCAAGTCGCCTATGTCGACAAACGGAAAGTACACAAAATATAAAAATATGCTAAATAATTTTTAAAACGTCTTCATATTTGGGGAGATAATTTGATCTAAATTTAACCGCCTGTAAAAAATCTACCAAAAATATCTTTAAAGTACGAAAATGCTCTAAAAATATCAACAAAAAAAGCCCTTAAAATTCAAAAAACACAGAAAAAGCGATGTAAACGTTGCGTTTTTAAATTCTTGGATATATAAAACAGATTTTGTGATTGGAGAGCATTGATTTACAGCTCCCGGAAATAAACGCAGTTTCCATTAAAATCTGAACCTTAGTCATGACGAAGGGGAGCGTCGAATGAAAAACAAGACGCCATATTATTATCTGCAGAGTATTAAAATACATTTTATTCGTCTAGTGTGCATATTTTAGCTGCCATAAATAACTCGTTATTGCTAATCCGATATCATTATTATATGATTATTATTATTATTTTGCGGTGCATTAGCCACGTCGTGTCGTAATACAATACTTGCATTGTTATTATTATGCTGCGAGATGCGCCGGAGTGATGTTTATTATAGTCTCGTTGTAATCGATACGTATTTCGAACGGTCACCGACATGAGCATTAAGGGGTTACTGGGGTAGGGGAAAGATTCAGACGATCCCCCTGCGCTAGAATGTCCGTCGCACCAATGAATCCTATTTAAATATTTTTAACGAGCAATAAAAAAATTAATACTATATTCAAATAATATCTTCTTACGATATTAATGAGATTATGCACCGAACAACGCAAGTGAATCACTCAAAAGAGCATAATCCATCAACGGGTATAACCGATTTCCACTAAATTCATACCTTTCCGTTCTCCGTGAAATGTGCCAATTTTCATATTGATCATTTACCACATAATAATAATTATCAATATTTATTTGATATTTTTAAACAGTTATCTGTCAACAGATCTTTTACAGTTATTCTTGTTTTAGTTATGTTAGATTAAGTTAGTTTATTAATAGTTAGTTTGTAGAATTTGTAATATCATTTTTTTCCGGTTGTTTTGTTTCATACAACTAACTATTGTCAGTTCAATTTTTTATTTTTGTTAAGTAATTTATGAAATACCTAACTTCTGACTAGGATTAATGCATATTAAAATAACATAATTTGTATTATATTTATTTTTACATAAACATTTTTTATGCATATATTTGACATTACTGATTTGCTTTTTTTCATTAACCCAAAATAAGATGTACATATATATATATATATAAAATATTAAATCATTTAATGAATAAATAATATGAAATTTTATTATTTTTTTAACCTAACTATAACAAGAATAACTGTTGAAAGATAACATAGCTGTTTAAAAATATCAAACAAATATTGATGATTAGGTACTATTTTATAGTAAATTATCTGTATAAAATATCATTTAATGGAAAGGAGAAAGGTAAACTTTTGGCGGAAACGAGTAACTCTCGTATCAACAGTTGAAGTTTCAGGGAATGATAAAAAACCTCAAAACTTTTAAAATATGGTAACTATATGGACGGTACTCAGTATTTATATTAAAATTTGATCATTTATTTTTTCTATGAATCTAACATTGTTAAAAGTTCAACTATTTATAAAAATACGTGTTTTAATAAGTTTTAAAATACATTATAGCTCGTAATCGAAAACATTTTAACCACTGACGAATGGATATATGAGAAACAATATCGTTGCGACCGCGTAGATTTCCGACGGGATATTGGAAGAGGAAAAAAATATTATGCTATGCCATCTGTGAAATATTTACTCTTGCGGAATCGATATAATATAGTTCTGTGGTGCTATACATACGTATACAGGGTGCCCCTTGGGAATCCACTCATTGCGATATAAAAAAAATAATAAAAATTCTGTTTTTTTTTTTTTTTTTATGTATATAACCATAAGGCAGTGTCTACAATTTTCAAAATTTCGTACTGTATACTTACTATTTGAACACATTGACTCAATGTTTCAGTGATGTGCCCCACACCAAAAAAAAAAAAAAAATCTCGTTCAAGCTTATTAAATAAAATAATATATATTAATGTTGCTCTTCGAGGCCCTACAAAAGTTTATACTCAATATTATGTATTTATTTTTTATTTTTTTAATGATTATTTTCAAATTAAAACATATCGTTTTGTCTAAAAATAATGACTTTTTTGACAACACAATATATTGGATATTGAAATTTAACACTTAGCTTTTCGTATTCCACACTTTCTGCTCTAAAACACTATTTTAAGCCCTGCCATAGAGATTAGGACTACAAATAATAATTTTTAAAATTATTTAATTACTTATTCATATTTTAATTTGATTTAACACTTAAGTGATTTTTTTTAAAAATTTAAATAGTTGTGAAGAAATGTAATAAATTATTTTTATAAAGTTTATTTTTCTGAAAATTTTGACGTTTCCACATTTTGTTTCTTTTGACATAATGTTTATTAAAATATTTTTATGTTTCCAGAAAAATGTAGCAACAAATGAATAAATAAATCTTATTAAAAAAAGAGAGACAAGAAATTTCAAAACGTTTATAATAGTATATATTTATGTGCGTGCTAACCGTGTAATTTGATAATTTTTTCTATAACATATAATTAATTATTGGTAAACAAATACAAAAAAAAAATAAATATCGTCGATGATATTTTGTAGGGGATTCGGATCCCGTTTACCTTTTCTCTGGCTACATCCCTCTTGCGAAGTATGTCTAGCTTTCATGTTTATACTTCCCTCACTTATTTTTGCTTTATTTTACTTTCGTTTAGATTTTAGATTCTGAACGAAAGTGAAGAAGCTTATGTTTTTACAATGATGTTTATTTTTATTTTTATTTATTTGTTTTTTCTTCCTCTGTGAACACTTTTTCGTATAGAACTACTGGTCCAAAAGTTTAGATCAATAACTTTATAGATCCAAAATCGAACCCAGATGGTACTTTTGAGAGGTCAAAAAACGGCAAAATATGCAATTACCGCAATTTCCGTAAAATTGAATATTACTTTTTGACATAACTTCTAAAATAACGCAGCAAAGGACTTGAAATTTTCACCAACCACTAAAAATAGTGACGAGAAAAATTCAGAAAAATTTCAAAAAGATTTGATCAATTTTGAGTTAAGTACAGCATTGTGAAAATTTCGGAAATATCTAACTTTTTGTTAGTTTTTATGTAATACAATTTTAGATTCTGAACGAAGTGAAGAAGCTTATGTTTTTACAATGATGTTTATTTTTTTTTTTTTTCCGCTCTGTAAACACTTTTTCGTATAGAAAT
>JAIPRM010010460.1:0-13754 GCA_025469315.1 Stegophylla sp. TES_Ste_2020
AAGTACCATCTGGGTTCGATTTTGGATCTATAAAGTTACTGATCGAATTTTTTGGACCAGTAGTTCTATACGAAAAAGTGTTCACAGAGGAAGAAAAAAAAAATAAATAAATAAATAAACATCATTGTAAAAAAAACATAAGCTTCCTCACTAACGTTCAGAATCTAAAAATAATTAACGTTTATAGAAATTTAAAAGTTAGCATTTTTTGGTTTTTATTTTTCTAAATTAACATAACAATTTTATACGTTTTCCATAATATTCTGGTTTACATAGTAATATTATTTTATTATGTCAACACCTGTCTTTATTATTTGAAGAATAATGGACGGTAAAAAAAAATAATAAAAAACATTTTTTTTTTCAATACTATGCAATAATTAAAATTTGTTGTCGTTATCCAAGTTTATATAACATATTTCAATATTTTTGCACCACTTGTATATTTCACGGCCATTGTTTTATTTGAACTTCATAAATGAAACATTCGTGAATATAAAATTACTATGCATGTCACATCGTATAATATTTAAGTCACCATCGAATTTCGAATTAATTTAAATCTATAAGATCCAGAAACACACCGTCGATGAAATGAACTTTGTAAAGATATTGGTATCAATGATTTTAATCACGTGCTTGGCTATAGTAAGTTTTAATATATTATTTTATAATAACAACATGAAACTACTGACTGACTTGTTTATTAAACGGCAAAAGTCGTAATGACAATTATTATTGTTTTGTTGTCAACGTTATATAACAATATTTTAATTGATATATTGATTAATTACCAATATATCACACGATGTAACCTAGTGAGAAGCTACTTTAAGTAAATTAAAGCGATATTGAAAAAAAATTGAATTTTTCAAATTTGTTGTAATCTCTACATTGTACTTATATTCACTGAGGGGGAATATCCGATTGAGTAGCTAACGAATTCCATTAGAGCGTATCCACGGTCTTAGAATATACCTATGTTTAACAATTAATAGGTGTGATAATAAATATAGAATAGAATAAGAAGATAAATTAAGATTATAATACCTAGGTTAAGTTTTATACCTAAACAGTGGTTATTGTTATTATTATTATAATTAAGACTTTGAAAGTTTGAACATTGTGGTTATATAGATTAATATAATATAATGTAATGATGACAAGTCAGATAGAATAAGATATAACCCAGATATAACTGGACTACAGTCATATAAATTAATTAATAAAATGTAAGTAATAATTATTGTTGTATAATTAAAATAAACAGAACCATTAAATTTACAATAGGTATTAATTATACTCAATTAACGATTTAAGAAAAAAAACCAACACCAAATATTATATCGGATATTCCCTTTTAAACATAGGTTTGTATCATGGATAATGGATATGAGATGACTGGACATATCAAGGCATAAAGGTAGCGGGGTATGGCTATGAATTGTTATAGAATAGGACGTGATATTTAGGGGGAACGGGGTTGTTCCTTTTGGCATTACTAGCGTATAGATACAGATCTAACTCACTTTAAAAATTACCACAATGTAAAATAAAATTAATGTTATGTTGATTTAATAATATTATGATAGTTGATACTATATTGATCACAATAATTATGGTGTTGTCAACAGGAATGTACTGGAAAAAAGATCCAAAAAGCTGAAAATGACAATCATTTTAAATCAAAATTGATAGCAGTTGATAAACATGACGAATTATTGTTGGTCATTTACTTTGTCCACGAAAACACTGGCGAAGAATTTAATAATGAAGTTGAGCGTGTGTTATCAAATTACCCAACTGCAGTGATTATTAAAGTAGATGTAACTATCTGCACGAAAACCGCGAGACGTTTTAAAATACACGATAAGGAAAGAGAGACTACGTTCCCTAAATTTATATTCCGAAAATCAGGAGTAAATTTGGAAAGGCTCTATGGTTTTAGCGAAATTTTATTAAAAAAAACAATAGTGTCATACAAAGATGATGTCATTGAACAGGTAAATATAAATGAGTTATTAGCTAATTTTTGTTAATAAAAATAGGTTTGTTATTGTTCAGTTAAATGTTAGAGCAATTAGTAATAATTTTTTCAAATGAGTAATATTTGTTCAAGTTATGTCTATTTTAAAATAAGCTCGTGTTCTTCGTCAAAAGTTTTCTTTTTATCAATGGGTTTATTACGTGTTTTTCTACCCTTAGATTTAATTAAACCAATGCTTGACGTTTTATCTGAACTTGACCAAGTTTACGTTTCCTCATTTAGTCAGTGGTTTTAGTTAGACTTCATGATTATCATGCTTGGATCAGTTCCAACAAGTCACTCGGTTGAGTAGCAAAGATTCTGGCGAACACTATTCCAGAACGATGGTTCCGTGTTTCGTGTTCTCTGGAAACCCCGCTGACCTGATCAGTAGAAGAGTTGAGGCCAATTTGAAGTCCATTTTGAAACCATAGTGGAACTTGACATATTTTACAGAAAAATGCATGGCTAAATTACTTTTTCCATACCATAAAACCCTTTCTTAACATGTTTGCGATTTATAACAAACAAACCTTTTATATAATCATTTTATCGCTTGTCCGCAATTAGTATATTAAAATATTATCATATTTCCGCCAGTCCGCAATTCACATATTGCCTTTTTGACCTATGTCCACAACTCAAATGGATTTTATAACTTAGTCCGCAACTAGGAAACTCCGAGACAACAATACAGTCTCTTCCGATCTCTCCATTCCTGCATAAATGTCAATTTCAATAGAACATTTTATATTTGTAGATTAATTTCTCACACTTAGATCATGTGCATACATATGAGTAGATTACACCATTATGAATATAAAAAAAAAAAAAGAATGGAATTTGTAGATGTAGTCATAGAAGTAGTAAATTAACATTGTTATCTAATAATAATTGTTATTCATCCTCATTAAACGTTGATTCGTATGAATACTAAAATTTGAGGTTATTTATTAAATTTAAGTATCGTCTTACATTATTTCAATGATTACTTAAATTAGTTAAATTGAAATCAACCGTAAAAAGTTGTAGAAGAAAATTCAACTTATTTTAAATTTTAAAAATTAACACAATTATCAAATGTAATTAACGTAATGGTGGTATACTAATATTATGTATCCTAATTACAATTATTTTGTTACAAATAGGGTGAAAAGGTCCAAGAAGTCGTAAGTGCTCAACATTTTCTATCCAAATTGAGAGCAGTCGATAAATATGAATATTTGGTTGTCATTTACATTATACATCAGGACGATGCCAAAAATCAACCGGATGTTGACTCTGTCGCAAGAAATTTTCCGAATATAGTGATTATTAAAGTAGATGCATCTATATGCACGAAAGTACAAGGTTTTGCTGAAGATACAGAGGGCAAGACCGATACTGATGCAGTATATCCTAGATTTATTTTCCGAAAATTAGGAGTGAATGTGGATAGTCTCGATGGCTTCGTCGGAGAGGAATTATTGAAAAAAATACAGCTCTACAAAGATTCAATTGATGAATCGGTAATTAAAATATATATTAAAATATTAAAATAAATATTATATGAGTTTGTAGATAATTTTTATAATATTGAAATGGATGTTTTAACTGTTACTAAGGAACTAAACTCAATATTTTAATTAATAGGTATACATTGATTTACCATTTTATTGGATTAAATATTAGGACAATGAGTAAACATTTTCTCTGCTATAATAGTTATGCTAAGTATGGCATAATCAAAAAAACTGGTATAAAGTTTGAAGTAAAATGCCAACAAATTAATTTAAAATTTTCCCTAAATACACTCAAAATCACAAATTTAAAAATCCAAGAAATTTCTGTCTTATTAGAAAAACTAATTTGTTTTCTTATTTGTTATATTCATATTTATTTTACATAGATAAAAACTATTCCATTTATTTCAGTTATGTGTAAAAAGTAATTATTATTAACGTTTTCACTGCATTTGATTTGACTCTAATTCTACAGTTAGGTTATTTTAGGCTACTCTATCATCGAATAATGCAAATTAAAAGCTGTAATAAATTCAAAGGTAAAGCTTGGCTAATATATTTTCAACCTAGCACATTATTAAATAAAATATAAATATGCCATGTATGTAAAAATTACTGTGTATTGATAGCATTTAATAAAAAAAAAAAAATGCCAAAAAGTATTATGGTCAAAAAAATGAAAATAATAAATTGCATATCAATTTAAAATCAATAAAGAACTTGAAATAAAAGTTTCATAGTCTGAATTCATAATCAGCTAAAAAAATTATAATATTCTAGCGTATTTTTTAAAAACTGTTCTCTTTGGTTTTTGAATTATCATGCCCGTCCCTGTTAAAACTACTTTGGTGTTTTGTCAATGGTGATATAGTGTATATTATTAATTACGATTATATTATTTTTAATAGGTAGGAATGGTACAGAGAGTATCAAGTGAAAATCATTACATGTCCAAATTGTTAGAAGCTGATAACTTATATAATGAATTATTACTTGTCACTTACATTGTCTATGATAACACTGGTAATGAACATCGAGAGGATGTTGAACAAATGGCATCAAATTACCCAAATATAGTGATTATTGAACTAAATGGATTTAACTGCAAGGAAACGAAAGAAGATTTTGAAAAAGATGAAAAGGACAAGATTAAAGTCAACAAAAGTTGCCCTGAATTTCTTTTTCGAAAATCGGGGGTGAATTTAGATATGATAGAACTTTTTAACATGGAAAAATTAATTACAAAAATTGAATTTTACGAAAATAATGAAGATAAACTGGTAAATATTAATGAGTAATTAGTTAAATTATGTCAATAAATAAGCCGACACACTACGCCCCATGTGTATTCTTCACTCCTTGAGTGAAGTATTCTGGTCGGTGTGTTGAATTTAAAAGATACGATAAATAATTTCTTCAATAGATCGATTCTGAGCAAAGCTTCAGTTAATATACAGTAATAAATGTCAGTGTTGTAATAAGTATGTTTAAAAAAATTGTTGTTAAGTAACAGAATAATCTGTACCAATTTCATTATTCGTGTAAATGACCAATTTAGTATAATATTATAGTATGAAATAATATGGAAAAGAAATTTGTGATTATTTGTATAAACCATCATTTGAATTGTAATTCTAACTCTAAACACTCGTGAAAAAATTATTCATTGAAACAATTATTATGAAAGTTATAACCCGTGTAAGAAAAGATGTGAAAAATTTTTTGTTAAAAAATAATTTCTACCATGTTGAGAATAAGATGTTTTATAACAGTGGTGGCCAAACTTTTTTTACCGCGGTCCATAAAAATAAATTTTACATTTAAGTCATCAGAATTTAAGGTATAGATATGTAATTACTAGTGCTAGGATTTATATGCAATAATAAATTGTAAAATATGCATTTTCATTACCAAAATATGCGAAAATATGCAAAAAAAAATTTTTATTATTCCTAGAATCTTATTATTTATTATAATTACATTAAATATTAGTTTATATTATTATATTAAATATTAGTTTATATAATTACTTTAAATATTAGTTTATATTATTACATGCTACTATGTATGTTTTTCAAATTTTCAAATACGAACGGCTGGCGATTTGAACATAGAATAGATTTATATTGACTAAAAGTCCTTTCCACATCACAAGAGGTTATTGGAGCATATTTAAATGACACAATTTGTTCTGGAGTTAAATTAATATTAACATCTTTTTTTTCAATGTGTAAGTAATTCTATCGGTCATCTGATCAAGATAAGATTAGATAGTACTTACACTATATATTTACGACAATTCAATGGAAAAACCAAAAACTATCGATTTCGTGAAATAAACACCATTTAAAATTAACAATAATTTATAAAAATTTAAAAATTTAAGTGAAAAAAAATCAAAATCTCAAAAATCTATGAATATGCATTATGTTCAAAATATGCAAAAAAAAATTGGTTCTATTTAAACGAGAATGAGCCAAATTGTGGACAAATCTGACAACCAATTAATATGGAGTTAAGGAAAAAAACATGCAAATGCATATAAATCCTAACCCTAGTAATTACATATTTAAAGCCATTTTTATTGAATTACTAATTTTAATACTAAAAAAAGTTACCAAAAAAAAAAATAAAAAAATGGTTATTAAATACCAAAAGTGTATTTTTTCAGTACCATTTGTGTGATGTATTTATATGTTCATATAAAACTCATGTCTTATTAATTCCAAGATACAAGGAAATTATATGAAATAAAAGCTTATCAAAACCAATAAAATTCCAATAATTTCTATTATTATCTACATATAATAATGTCTCTGTAACTATTATTAGTATTAACCTTTTTAGCCCAATTATTTTTTAAGTAATTTTAAAAAACAAAATTGAATTTTTTACAAAATCCAGTTATACCATATTTTACCATTTTTTATCAATTTTTTTTTTTGTTTTGTTTTGTTTTCTATTTTGCTTGGAAAAAATATTGAGAATTTTGAAAAATTACCTCCTAAAAGTACCAACTCTGTTCAATTTTGGATCTAAAAAGTTTCTGATAGAAAGTATTTCTATCCGAAAAAGTTTTTCCATGCATCCATAAAAAAAAAAAAAAAAAATTGTAATACCAATACTTTTTTTCACTTCACTGAGAATCTAAAATAAACATAATTGTTAATTCACAAGTTTCTTCTTCGCTCTGTTCAGAATCTAAAATAGATTTATTATCTATCTATTAAATATTAAAGTAATAAGCAAACATTTTTCTAAATGAGTAATATTTGTTACAGTTGTGTTTATACTTAAATAATTTAGCTATGCTTATAATATTATATAATATGTAATACAAAAATACATTGTTATTTAATAAAAAAAAGAATCTTGGACGAGAGGCAATTAGATCCTGCCTATTTTTAATAAATACTATGATTTCACTTGACCCATTTAATCAATATAATTAATTCAATTTAATAATAACCATCAAATAACCATTTAAACACCACCCTTAATAAGTACTTATAGTTATTTATAAATTAAATTAAACATTGATGACCTATAGCATATGTCTCTTATGATTTACGTCTTTTTGCATCATGACTTAATACCAACTGCATGAACTTTTATATGACTGTTATTTAAACATTTTATCACTTATATTACAATTTACTTGAGTATTTCACTGAAAATCAGAAAATTAAAGCATATTCACACAAATTTCCATTACACGTTTTTATAAAGATACAAAAAAAAAAAATCCAGAAGAAAAATAAATAACACAATTTATAAAATATGTTTAAAAATAAAAAGTAAATTAAAAATTTGATCAAACCAATGTGATAAAATAAATGTAAACTTACAATAATCATGTAATTATTTTGTATGATAAAACTTAAATTGCTACATTTAGAAAAATATTTCATCTTAATAAACTAGTTTACTTAACTTAACTAAACTTATTTGTGACAGTGTAAATATAAAAACATAAAATAAAATAATTGATGTAATTGAATTTGGAATAATATAATTCCATACATGTACCACCAGATGTTGAGACAATATATAGAATCTCTACTCCTGCAAAATTATTGATTTCAATAGAACGTTTCTATTCGTAGGATACTTTCTTACACTTAGGTCTTGTACATGCCTACTTTATATAGAGAACAGTGATATTAAATAAAAAAATTCTTCAAATTTTTAGATATATTCATTAGTAGTATTATGTTATAATTGTTATCTCTTTATTGCAGTGGTTCTTAAACTGTGGTCCGAGGCCCCATAAGGGTCAGCGACACTCAAATCGAGATTCCTCAGCACTATAAAATAAGTCTTAAAATATTGATTATTACAGCATTTAATATTTTGTAAAATAAAAGTTATTCGAAAGAAAATTGGTAAGGGGGTCTGCGATTAATAAAAGTCTGTCATCAGGGGTCTATGGTTTACAAAAGTACAAGACAAAACATTGCTTTATTGTATTTATCCTCATTAAACATAGATTTTGTATGGATACTAAGACTTGAGGTTACTCATCAAATTCACTCATCCTTTTATATTATTTTAATCTTTAAATTAATTCGAAATCAATTATAAATATAACTTACATCTATTAATAGATGCAAAGCAAAGTAATCTTGAGCTTTAAAATATAGCACAATTATCGAATAAAATTAATATAATGGTGATGTAATATACATCCATAAAAATGTTGTTGTTGTTAACAGATTTACACGGCTGTAAGTGACGAACATTTTGAATCCAAATTGAGAACAGTTGACATAGATGACGAATCATTAGTCATCATTTACTTTGTCCGCAAAAAAACAGGCATTGAATATTATAAGAAAGTTCAACATTTGGCATTATTTCACTCAACTACTACAGTGATAATCGAAGTAGATACAAATATCTGCTTGAAAACAGCAAACGATTTTAAACTAGATACAACGAGCATGTTCCCTAAATTTATGTTTAGAAAATCAGGGGTGAATTTATTTAGGCTCGATGGTTATAACAAGAATATATTAAAACAAAAAATAAAATTATACGAAAATGCTGTCGATGACCAGGTAAATATAAATGAGTTATTAGTAAATGTTTGTTAATAAAACTTGATTTATTAATTTTCATTTAATTATTATGAGAGCAATCAGTAATCATTTTTCCAAATAACTAATATTTGTTCAAATTACCTATGTTTATTTTGTTATGATTATATTATATATGTAGATATTAAAAATATACATTATTTTGCAATTTAAAGAAGCTCATTATTTTTGATGGGGGGAGGGGGTAACAAATATTTTGTTTCCGAATTAAGAGCAGTAGTTAAATATGATCTTACATGTGCAGAATTATGTCAGATGATTGAAAACAAGGCAAAAAATTTTACAACTACCAGTGATTATTATTACAGTAGATGCATTTATTATTTAGTTTGAATTATACCTAAATACATATATAATATACATACAAATATAATATTAATATATTGGTGAATATATATATGAATGAGTTAGTGGATACATTTTGTAACATTGAAATGGATATTAACTGAAACTAATGAACTAAGCTCAATTTTATTTATTATAATATATAGATTTAACTTAAAAATGTTCATATATGTCTGTGATGTTGAATTGGCACCCCAAGAAGCAGAGTTTGAAATAATTTTCAGCTCTGATCTTAACATACTAGATTCTTAGAATAGTGGAGACTTAGGCTGAATCCTGAGACTTCCACAGCCCACCTGAAATCTGCATATCATAGCCATAAATATTCCTATTTGTGACCACAATGTAAAACACTAACCTTACTCGAATTATATAGAAGTTACTCTAGACTAAGGTGACCATATTTCTAGAAATTTCTAGTATCACATACAAAAGTTGCGTCGTGAGTGTATAGTTGAAGTATTATATTTGTGTCCGACTTTATGAAAGGTCTATGTTCATCGCATCACACATTCACACCGATAGGACCACAGAGAGCTCCATTATGTAATTGTACTCTATTTTGTCTTTCCCATGTGCAGGTTTCAAGTGGTCTCATGTCCTTGTAGTTGCTGACGTCGTCGAAGCCATAATAATGTATTAGGTTGCATACTATCTACTTCTCGGGTGCTTGACAGTGTGGTTGCATAACCACAATAACATAGGGCAAATAATTTTGTAGTGTAATTTTGTAATCGATCAATTCGTTTTTAGTCCTTTGCAATACTACTTAAAGTTCTTCAAGTAAACACATACAATATAATTAGTATTAAAATTTCTAAATGAGATTACACTCAATAAACAATGGCATTGATTTAAAAAAAAAAAAACTGGACAAAAAACATTCCCTCCAACTTTAAACAGTTTTGATATATTTATTTGATTATTTTCAAAATCACCTGTGTAAGGTAGAGGTAGGTAGGTTGTTGATTTGTTGAGTATAATGAAGAAAAATAGTCACTAAACATATAAGAAATAATTATGGGATCACTAGAATTTATAGGACCATAGTTCATAGAACAAGGTAAGCCTTCGTTATATTTTAACTTTTTTATGTGGTACCAAAATCTTTTTTAGAATTAATAATTATATAAATAATAAATTAATAATAATTATTAAATTATTTTGAGTGGAAGTGATATAGGAACTATAGTTCAATTTAGATAGCTATCAATTTATTGAGCTCTTATATTTGAAAAAATATTATATTATTATAATACCTATTATATTATTTTAAACTGTACATTAGTTAAATTGAAATCAATCACAAAATGTTAAAGAGGCAAATCTAACTCATTTTAAATTTTAAAAATCATTATAATTTTTAAATATAATTAATGTAATAGTGATAAAGTGTATTAATTGCAATTATGTTGTTAACAGCCCGGAACGGTCCAAGTAGCCTCAAGCGACAATCATTTTAAATCCAAATTGATGGCAGCTGATAAACTTGACGAATTATTACTTGTCATTTACTTTATCGATTCAAACACTGGCGGAAAATATCATAAGAATGTTGAACGTGCAGTGGCATCTAGTTATCCAACTACAGTGATTATTTTAGTAGATGTAACTATCTGTAAAAGAACAGCAAGAAGTTTTGCAATAGACATGAAGAGCAAGTCATTTCCTGCATTTATTTTCCGAAAATCAGGGGTGAATGTAGATAGACTTTATGGTTTTGACGAGAATGAATTAGATAATAAAATAAATATATACAAAGATGATATCGTTACAGCCTTCAGTTATAAGGTTAGTATTTAATTATTGTTTTAATACTGAAACAGATATCATAACTAATGTTAATGATCTAATCTCAGTTTATTCAATCAAAATGAATTTATTATTTTTCACTTAAATATTAGATTAATTTCCTAAAGTTTTTTTTTTCGACAGTTAGTATTATTATTACGTATTGTTATAAATTGTGTTGATTGTATATTATCTTATCGTCTCTTTGAACTAACATAAATATTTTTAACCAGAATAGTGTTATTCCAGTTTTTGATAATTCTTAACATAATAATTAGCATATAATTGAAAAATAAGTGAAATTATGGATTAAATGCAATTGTTTAATATTTATGTTCAAGGATTAATGAGAGAGCTTGTGAAGAAATAGTATTAAATAGAGAACATAATAATGTGTTTGACTTTCAAGACACCACCATTTAAAAAAATAAACACAGCTTCATCAAACATAGTTTGTACTGTAAGAGATACAAAGCCGTAACTGCCGAGAATTCTGTAGATAATTTAGAGTGCACTAAAACTTTTCATTCATTGAAAATTAAAAAAATGAACTTCTAGACCTTTAGTTTGAGAGGTGGTAGAAATCTATCTAGATGGTTAGATTAGGTTAAATTCTATCAATATGTAATATATCTCATATCAAAGTTATGAAGTTTTAACATTTTTCGAAATACAATGTACTTACCAAATCTGTAATCAAAATTTTGTCCGATTTGTTGATTTGCCTTAAAATTTAAATAGCTCGGTTTTAGACCAAATTGGGCAAAATAACCATTCACAGACCTTGAATTTCGAAACATGTTAAAACTGTGATAACTTTGGTTTTAAATCCACCTGGATATTTTTATACCTCTCGAATTAAAGGTCTTAGTCGATTTTCAGAATTTATAACCTATGAAAAGTCTAAGTGTTCTCTAAATTATCAACATAAGTCTCAACAGTTGTGCGTATAGAAATAAAATACTTGATTTTTAGCTGTTCAAAAAACATTTTAGAGACTTATCTCAAAGAAATTTCTATCAGGAAGTTGTTATTTAAGTGTAGAACTTCAGCTAAATTATTGTTTTATTAATGTTGCCAGGACAGAGTACGAATAATTTAAAAATGCAAAAAAAAAAAGTGATTATCATGAACACGGTCATTATCAGACTGTTTTATCAGTTAAACAGTAAAATGGATTTTAATTTTTGAAGCTTTCACTATAAATATAACAAAATTTCTGTCAAATGAGACTTGTTGAAAGTCATTTGGTTGAAAGATTTAATTTTGGAAACCATCTGAAAATCATCAAAATTTCGATATTTTTGTTGCAATTTATTGCAGTTCCCAAAAATTGGTCCTTTAAATATTTCTTTGTTTTTGATAAATTAAGTAGGTATATTAAAAATTTAAAACATGCATGCCTTTAAAACAATCCCTTTTTTTCGGCGAATTTGGTATATTGTCGAATTGATTGTCAACAAATTGAAAATTGTGTAAAAACATCTAAGATCCTGTTTTTTTTTTCTCGTTGGACTTAGGATGAGCTCTTATGATCATAAAACATTGCATACAAATAAATAATTGTTATCATTCTCAATTAGGAAATTGAAGAAGAAGAAAAGGAAGAAGAAGAAGAAGAAAAGGAAGAAGAAGAGGAAAAAAATATAGAAGTAGAGGAAGAAGATGATGACTATGATGAAGATGAAGGAAGTAAATGAATAAAAATAATTGATGATTCTAAATTAACTTAAAAAGTCGTTCAATATGGGACGATGTCGGCACTACAGTATTATACTCAATGTAGGCCGTATTCTAATTTTATAATCGTTTTTAATGTTATAAATTACAACGTTTATGAGTATATTATTATTATTATTATTTATTAATCATTATTATTAAAATATATTAGGAAAATATACGTTTAAAATATTATAGTATGTACAAGAAAAATATTTATGAAATATATCGATACAATCAACATAAACATAATGTAATTTATTTATTTTCTAAGACTATATATTTATACCCACATTATGTGTGTGTGTGTGTGTGTGTTTTATAGTCGAACAGCAGTGGTTGGGGTTGCCGCGCAAGTACTGTTCATCTATGTAGTGAGGGAGAGAGGTGTGTAATTGTGTGTGTGGCTTAAAACTATGGAAAAAAGGGTAACTAATATAGAAAAAAAAAAGTGGTAAAGCTAATTAAAGGGTTAACTACGTTGCTGTATATTAAATATTTTAATAAATACAAAATAAAAAGTGGGACATATTTCGCACGATGGGTGTTCTTCGCACGGCGGGTGGGATTCTTTGACGGGTGTATTGAATTTTAAAGAAACAATAAATCATTTCTTCAATAAGACGATTCTGAACGAGGGAGTTAATAATATAAAGAAGGAAGTTAATAATATAAATATAAAATAGTAGGTTAGATACTGTTATTTAATAGTGTAAACATATACAAATACATTACAGTCGTTGCCAGATAAATTGGCACGGCGGCGGCGCTTATCAGTAGGTGTATCCCAAACAAGTAGTGGTGTGTTTTGTATGCGCGCGGTGCGCGTCAATCGCCCCAACGATTTGTTTATTATAAATGTATAAAAATAAATAACTGACTGACAATGACGATATTAATAGATTGATGTGATATGGAAATTATTGACGGTACTTATATAGATAGATGGTCGATGGATATTTTATTTACCCATTCGTGCCAGTATTATTGTAAATAGATGTTATTATTGTTATTAACTTATTATTATAAACTAGCTGTTAGTGGGACACCTTTCGTGTGAGATACAGGTGTGGAGACAACAGTAAAAAAGAATTGAAGAATAATTTTGAGTGAGATGTATTTCCAAGTGTACTTAGAGACCGTGCGTTTGGCCGGTCCCTGCGGGCCACGGCCTTCCTCATTTGGGTGGTGTATTGTATTTTGAGGTATCTTGTCTCTAACATCATACCAGTTAGTGACATAACCTACAAACACATAAGAACATTAACACTG
>JAIPRM010010461.1:0-13754 GCA_025469315.1 Stegophylla sp. TES_Ste_2020
AAAGAAAATTAAGAATTGAGAAATTAAAAAAATGACCTCTTTAAAGTACAATCTAGAGGCAAATCCGGTTTCAAAAAGTTATTGATCGAAACTTTTGGACAAGTATTTCCATACGAAAAGTTGTACACGGAAAAAAAAAATAAACATCATTGTAAAAACACTAGCTTATTCACTTCATTCAGAATCTAAAAAATTTTGTATTTAAATTTTTATCAAATAATATGACGTACAATAAGCAACTGTTATTATTCATTTATTTTTTACAAAAAATGTGTAATAAATATTTAAAATCTATATAAGCATAACGATTAAATGAATATTACAAAAAAAAATTCATTTATAAAAAGTCGGACATACTTCGCACTATGAGGATTTTTCGCTAAAAAATGTCTTCCACAAAAATATTTTTGTCTATATTTAAATTTCCATAAAGTTTTAATTAAATCAGAAATTATACCTCAACAATTATTTAAGAACATGGTTGTTAAGAAATATTGATAAATCTGTACTTGGATTTCAATAGTTCTAGATCTAGAGAGAGACAATTTTGATTGGAAAGAATCTTTTTGCACTAATAACAATAAAAATATAGGATTTTTTTCATTTGATAATCATACATATAGTTATATAAAATAATTTATTTTATTTTTTAATTTGATTAATAAATTTTGTTCTAAAATTAGATAGATTATATGCAGTTCCGTCTAAGGTTTTTCATAGGAATTATTTTGATGTTATATGGAATTATTTGCACTGAACAACTTCGTTGATACTTAACGTATTGGATTCCGTACGACCTAGAAAAAAACGCGTTAGAATTATTAGCCAATTGTAAGAAAAAAAGTGTATTTCATAAAATACTCAAATAGAAACTTTCAGATTCAAACCTGCAATTTCCACTATTTTTTTTTTTTTTTTTTTATGCACTAAAAACATTTTATTTAATAATTCCCTACACGCACATAAAAATATGTTAACCAGCTATATGCATCGTTTGCACTGTTTGAAAATATATATCAATTCAACTTAGAATATAAAATTATCATGGGCCAAGTATCTATTCATTTTTCTGTATTTAATTTCATAAAACAGATGAAAAAAAAAATTATCATGCATATGATTTATTACTCTCTTATTGTAACGTATTATATTAACGTATTATCAGCGTAGTAAATTTTTTAACGGGAATTAAATTTACATAATATATGCTTATATATTATTTATATAATTTTATTTTACATAAATTTGCAATGACATTTTTTTTACATTTTTTCGAACAAAGAGAGATTAAATAAAAATAATAAATAAATAGAATAAGAATAATTTTTTCCTCATAACGTCATGTCGCCGATATCCTGTGGAAATGTAGTTTAGCAAATAAATCGTCACTTGCTTCATCACTCAAGTGTTTACTCGAATATTGATAAAAAAAAAAAAAATAAATAAATAATAATAATAATAAATAAAAAATACAGTAATCAATCACGCGACAGTGATGGTTTCACGTGAGGACAAAATTGTTTAGCATTGCGGACACGAAACAGGTATCGGTGGAGATGAAAAAACAAAAAAAAAACTTGATAATAATAATAAATAAAATAAAAAAACCATACTGCATATAATAGACGGTACGATTGAAGATCTCGAAAGTTCGGTATTTAGTATAATGCCCACTCGTCGACAAAAATTATATGACCAGCATCCGTTCGAAATGAATAATAATGATTGTTACGAATCGATTACCCTGTCACCGTTTAAAAAGAAAAATTGTAAACTTTTCAGGTGCCGGGATCTAGAATCCCAAGCTCTAAGACTTTGAAATATTGACTCATCCAAAAGGGCTTTTTTTCATCACCAATTTTTGATATTTTAAGTTTAATTTTTATTGAACATTTTAAAAACCAAATTTTGCATTTATTATAAGTTTTATTTCTTTTTTTGTGGTTTTATTTTTCGCATTACGAATCCCCAAGCTGCGGCTGGTGGTATAGATTTGATTTTTTTTTTATGAATTCACTTAGATTTTCCCCTAGAAACAACCGAATAGACGTAAATTTGATTAAAAATTTAACGGAATAGATTTAGAAATAATAATATTCGATTATTTGATACTTTAAAAGATTTAACAACAAATTAACCCTTAAAACGCGTTACATACTACGAAATTTATTTGTAAACTACCTTACCGGTGCCACTAAAGTATGCGGGGCGGTGAAAGTTTAAAAAATACGAGGAAGGAATATGAAAATAATAGTTGGTGGAGGGCATTTTTCGTTCGGTGATTTGCGCAATCCCTTCAAGTGAAGTAACAGGCACACAAACACATTGGATGACCTTTTTAGATTCTGAGTGGAGTGAAGAAACTAGTGATTTTACAATGATGTTCACTTTTTTTTCTGTTTGGAAATACTTATCCAAAAACGTCAACCAGAAACTTTTTGATTACAATTTATCTCTAAATGTTACCTTTAAGAGGGTATTTTTCAAAATTCTCAATGGTTTTCTGAAAATTTTGGAAAAATTACTGAATATACGAGAAAAACGCCTTAAAGCTATCATTTCTTAATTCAAACTTTACAACAATTTAAATATTGATTGATAATAAGATAAATAAGATCGTGTGAAATTTTTTTGGTGCGAAAAAATGTAAAAAATGTGAAAAAAATATTTTGGAATTTTTTTCCGTAATTCTTTATTTTCTCATCAAAAAAAATTTTCCTATTCTCAGTCAACAATGGGATATAAAACTGGTCGAGTACAAAATAGTTTTTGTTGTATTATTGATAATTTTTATCATTTTTAAATATATCTTATGTAAACCAAAGCTCCACAATCTTTTTGTCAAAAAAATGATTTATCGTTTCTTTAAAATATTACACGCCCACCAGATCCCACTGGAGGAGCGAAGAATACCTATGGTATTAAATATGTTTGGATTTTTGTATTTAATATTTTTATTAAGAAGATATAGTTTATTTATGTTAGTCATTGGTTTCTGAAATATGCGATAATAATAACATTTTGGTAAACAAATTTGAAAAATAATTATGAATTTTAATCCATGTAATTAAACATTTAGTTTGGGTTATGAAAATTTTATATGGTCTTTTTTTTTTTGCCCAACACGAAAATGTTAGCCATTTGGTCATAAACAAGGCTAGGATTTGTATGCAATAAAAAATTGTAAAATATGCATTTTATTTACCAAAATATGCAAAAATATGCATTTAATTTTTTATAAGATAAACACAAAAATATAGTTACGAAAAAAAATATTTATTTATTGGAATTCATCAATGATTGGCTGTTTGTCTTAAAATAATATAATTGAGAAATAAAATAAAATAAAATAATTTAGAAACAAAATTTATAATTCACATTCAGTAGTGGAAATACGTGTGTCACATGCTACGACAACAAATTATTTGCGAAATGTACAATAAAACATGCATTTTCCACACTCTTATGATCGAAATATGCAATAATATTCATTTTATTCAATATATGCAAAAATATGCATTTTATCCTAAATATGCAAAAACATGCGAAATAAAAACACCACCATTTATCTCATCATGAGATGATTCGCGGACATTACTGACAAAATCAATAATTAGAAGTCGCAAAAAAAACATGCTGTAGCATATAAAAGCATATAAATCCCCAGCCCTGGTCATAACTAAGACTAGGGACTTATGGGAATTAGCATGATTTTTAAAAATCATTTAAAACATAGCTAAGTAATATAGAAATTCGTTTCATAACACCAGGAGTTGTATGCAGTTCTCTTTAATTTGCATTTTTTTGCATATTTAGCTCTGTTTTCGATATAAGTGCATATTTATATATGAATTTTAAGTTTATATTTCACATATTTTTCAAAATTTAATTTGAGTTATCTTTGTACTGAAAATTTTTTTACTGAACACCTGAAGAGATTGAATATTATTAGATATTTTTATTTGTTTAAATGTAAGCTTAAAAAGAATAAAGATTTAAAAAAAAAAAAAAAAATTAATAAATAATAGAAGAAGAATTAATCATACATATTAAAATACATTATACAATACAATTTTTAACAAGTGAATTTCGAGAGTCTGCCAAACGTTTTGAATCAGTGAATTCTTTATTCGATTAGACAATAATATGTTGTGTTCTCATCATCTCTGAAATCAAATACAAACCGTAACTGCGAACAATCCATAGTGTATTGTTTTGTTTTAGATTCTGAGTGGAACGAAGAACCTAGTGGTATTACAATGATGTAGACTTATTTTTTGTTTCTTCTATCTTTTTTTGGTAACATTTTTTTATATTGTATAGAAATAATTTCCAAAAGTTTCATGCAATGCCTTATTAGATTAGAAAACACACCTGTAGTGCGACGAATGTCCGTTTTTACTGTATATTTTATCATTTGAAAATAAAAATAATATAATTATTTTTTATTATACAAAAAACACAATTTTCATGTGAAAAAAAAAAAACACTAATAACGATAAACAAATATTTTATTTAAGGAATTACAATATAATATTGAGATCGTAGTATATTACTGCAAAATATGCACCATCTCATTATTATGATTTAAACTTTTAGTAGGTTTTTGGTTTTTATCGACAAATTAAATTAAACCAATGAAATTCAACGAATAAAAATAATTTTACCTGTCATAGGTACTCAAAATAAAATAAATTGACGATAATACATTTTCACATAATTTTAAAATTTATTACCAGTATAATATTCATAATAATCGGCTTTTTATAATGTGAATAAGAAATACAATGTAAAAGTAAACGAATACCTAATTAAGTGCGAATTTTGATATTTCTGGTGCATATATTTATGCCTGAAGTCATTAGTACCGATCTGAATATTTTAACGCGAAGGTAAATAAAATATATCAAAATATAAGTATATTACTATTCATGGATATTATTCCAATTCTTATTATTGGTTTTATATAAGTATGTGTTTAAAAAAAAAAAAAAAGCCAGACATACTTCATTCTATGGGTATTATTCATGGAACTAAATATAACTAAATGGACTAAGCTTTTAGTCATAATAAATCATTTATTCAATAAAACAATTCTGAGTGGAACTTCAGTAAATATACAATAATAATAATAATTTTAAACACATGTGAAATATTATTCATAGAGCCAATATTTATGAAAATTGTACCCCGTATACAAAAACATGTGAAGTGACAAGCAAAATAATAACTTATTTTGAGTACGCTTACCAAATTTTTTCCAGTCTGTATAGAAAATTTCAAATTTTTAATCACATTATAATTTTGGGACTATGTCGAAATTATCGAAATCAGTTTTACACAAATATTGTTGAAGGCTTAATTTTTTGGAAATTTTTCCTTATTTCTGAAACGATATTAAGAAGTTTGGAAAAGTAACTTCATTAATGTACCATTTGGGCGTGATTTCCGAACCAAAAAGTTACTGTATAAAACTTTGAAGCAAATAATTCATTACAATTTTTTTTTTTTTCCCAGAAGGATTATTTTAAAATAAACATTTTTATGTCAAACGCTCGTTAGCTCTAATAATAATCTAATAATTTTCGTGCAAAAATGTAAAATAATGTTTTTACAATTCACCCCAAATTAATATCAAAGTACGGAGGGTCTTAAATAAAAGCCAAAATCTAGGTATATTATACTCGGTAAAATAATATAATGTGTTAATCGTTATCATAAGTATGATTCAATTGCGTTATTTAAGTTAAAAAAAAAGTATCCGGTTCGTGAAATAAGATATATAGGTTCGAATAAAATGTCCCTAGACCAAGAGGAACTATTTTTTTTATTTTCCATGTCCGTCACCGTTCTAGCTGCATTGCCGTCATAGAGTAATTACTGGCATAGAGTAATAATTGAAAACGGCTATAATGTTGCATTAAAATCTATCAAATACATCACGTATTTATTAATGAAACCGTTGACTTGTACAACATAACAAACAAGCATACCGCGCTAACGAACGCTTAATGAGGTAATTTCTTTGACCTTGTTCCGGCGTCAAAGTTCGTATTTTTATAATGTAAAAAAGATAATAGCTCATATCTTGA
The DNA here is from genome assembly GCA_025469315.1 of Stegophylla sp. TES_Ste_2020. Lineage (NCBI taxonomy): Eukaryota > Metazoa > Arthropoda > Insecta > Hemiptera > Aphididae > Stegophylla > Stegophylla sp. TES_Ste_2020. Next base: position 6,093 of record JAIPRM010010461.1, read on the forward strand.
ATATATATTATATATATATATATATATATTTATATAATATAGTAGTTTTGAATTACATTTTTCTTTCATTTCTTTCTTTTTGTTTATTTGTGCAAACTTTGAAAATGTCGTATAAATAACTTTCCACAAGGCCTATTAAATACAAAAAACCAAAAAATAAAAAAAAAATATAAACCGTACGTTGAGTTTGCCTTATAATTACATCAGAACTAATGCGTGGTTCTCGTATATTCTCCATAAAACACAGTGATGCAATGGTTTTTTTTTTTTTTTTTACAAAAGACATGAGTGCCCCTCGTGAAGAGGGCAAGGAGAGGCACTTGCCCTCTTCCCATTGATTTTTTTTCTAATTATATACAAATAATATGATTTTGATAAAGCTGTAAAAAATATCGTTTTGCCAAAAATTGTCGACATTTAAAATTTTAATTTACATGATAATTTAATAATAACATTAGGTCATTTTATGTGAAGTCTCGATACAATATGTAATGAATATTAAATGCATAATCTAGAAATAGATTTTAACGTTTTAGGTACTGAGTGGAGCAAAGAAGCTAATTGTTTGACACAATGGTGTTTGTTTATTTATTTATTATTTTTTCAACTTGAAAAACACCACGGACAATTAGTATTGTTGAAAATGATGTTCACATATAATTTTTTGGAATTCTTGACGGTTTTTCTAAAAACGAAAAACTACTTTGAATTTAAGAAGAAATTATGTACGTAAATTAGAAAATTTATGAAATCAACTATACCATATTCAATTTATTACTTTTACTACTAAGATAAATTTTTACTTACATTTTCGTTCAAATCAGAAGAGACTAATTTAAATTAAAACGTATAAAAGCTTCAAATTCCATAACACAAAAAAATCCATCACTCAATTGATGAAATTATTTACGATTTCTTTTAAACTCAAAACACCCACCAAGAATATCACTCCGAAGAAGCGAATAATACCTGTGGTATGAATTATGTCCGGTTTATTTTTCCAGTAGTAATTGGTAAATAGTATTTAGTGTTCATTTGATTTTGCATGGAAACTAATAAAATTAATTTAATCTAAACATTTTTCCACTGACATCTAATTGGTCTAAGTGTAAAATATTTAGATTCAGTAAAAATAATCCATTAATTTTTTAAAAAGTCTTTGCCTCTTCTTGGAAAAATTTACGCGGGCATCCAAGACAAGTGATAACAACAATAATAGAATATTTACGTGACAATAAATGTATTTATTGTGTACTGTGTACACAGTTGTCGCAATCATCTGAAAGTTTTAACAATTATTATACATCTTGTTAGGTATATAATAATATTAAATAAACAGTGAAATTCATTATGCATGCTCACCCCTTTGTTGGCCGTAAAAACGAAAAAATTTGGATCTTTTATTTTCTTGGAATGTTCAGTTTATTATAAAAATCATGTTCTCCGTAATTTTTTTTTTTTTCATGTCATCATATGAATGTCCTGTAGAAAAATTTTTTTTTAGACCTTTTTAAAGTTTCATATTTTTGAAAATATCTAATCTTCTTGGTGTTCTACAACCTCATATTTAAAAAAAAATAAGTCAAATGTAATTATTTTTGTAAGAACCTTTCTGTACTTTAGGATTCTTTAAAAAAAAAAAAGAAAAACTTTTACCCCTTTGCTAATATAAAAATAAACAACAAAATGTCTATAAAGTAATTTAGGTTAGGTTAACATTCAAAATCATCTATAATTTCAACCCCGAAGATTCACTTAATCTAGGTATTGTGTAATAATAATAATAATAATAATAATAATAATAATAATATTAAAACCTGTTAAACAACTAAAAAAAAAAAAAAAAATCACATAATACTTAAAATACCAAAATTTATTTTCGTACAATAGTAAGTTTTTAGAGATCTTTAATCTGTCTTTACAATCCATAGTTTTCAGTACCTATTGTTACTATTATTTCTCTAAAAGTTAAAGAAATCGGATTCGTTAGTGTCACAAACACACAACTCGTAGAAAATAATTTCATCATTGGACATAATGTTAATAAGTCATTCTTTATAATGAGAGATTCAAAACGGTTTTACATCGTCATAGCGATCGAAAAAAAAGCGTATTTTTTTAATTTTGAATTGTATAACATGACTCGAAAAACAATCCAATGATTTAATAAAAAGTCATACGCGAAAAATCTAAGGCCATAAAAGAAAGCACTTTTGCCCTCTTACATGACCTATATTAAAACAGCTACAATATATAAAATATGACCAGCAGTGACCTGAGGTCCATGAATCGGCAAGCTTGGAGGTATACTTTATTGAGCCATAAAAATATATTAATTTAAATGTGTAGGTAAACAATTTAGCTCGTAGATTTATCAAAAACAGTCGTGTTATTTGAAAAATAATAAAATTTCTCGTACGAAATAGTTTAACATAGATGAAAACAATATAAAAATATAAATACCTATTTATATTAAGACACTAGCCGGTTTACCCGGGAAATATTCAAATATTTTATAAAAATAATAAATGGAGGTCTCGAAGAAACTGCTTTTATAGTACATTTTCTTTTGATAATTTATAGAATATCTCTTTTATTTATATCAGGGGTGGCCAAATCGTGGCTCACGAGCCGCATGCGGCTCTCGTCATAGTTGTATGTGACTTGCTTTCTGTTTCCCAAAATAATGATTATCTCTTGTTTTATAATATTGCATTTTTTTTTTATCGATTTTTTGATTTTGAGTAATATTGTGGCCTTAAGTGTATGAAAATGAAATTTTAAAAACAAAATAAAATTTCTTCATCGTATTAGAATTAAAATTTATTATTTTTGAATATTGATGTATGTGCAAAAAAAAAAATAAATACGATTTCTTTAAAATAAAGTTATGCTGACAAAAATCCACAACAGAGTGACAGTTCTACTTGAACTTTTCAAAACTAACACATCGTTATAACTGTAACAGTTCTATTCCGTGAAGCGTCTTAACTATTTCAATACGTTTGATACCGTACGTCCGTTTTCAGTGACATTAACTGAAAATGGATCCAAAAGACAATTTTCGCTCTCAACATAAATGTATGCAATATATCCATGCGGCTCGTGAGCATATTCATGTTAACCACCCCTGATTTATATCTTTATACGTATTTCTATTGAAGTTATAATATTTCTTTGTAAACAATATGTTTTATTCCTTGGTGAGGCGCACACACATAATATAGAGTTTTTTCCGAGCAACCAATTATTGAAAAAGCTATGTAGTTATAATATTTCGAACGGGTTTTTTCATGGAATTTAAAAATCGCACACTTGTGTTAAATTACTGAGAAAAACTTCACAATTTTGGTAGGTTAAAACCGCACACTTATTAAATTTGCGGAATCTTTCTTTAAAGAATAAACTTTTTTCATAGGTAGCGAAAGAGATTTGAAAACATTTTCGTTTAAAATACTAAACTAACAAAATTCAACCATTATATTATAATACTCCGATTTTAGATTCTGAACGAAGTGAAGAAGCTAGTGTTTTTACAATGCTGTTTATTTTATTTTTTCTGTGTACAACTTTTCGTATGGAAAATAATATAAGAAAGGTTTTGGCGCAAGAAAATTTTGAAAATGTGAAAAAAAAAATTTTTAACATTTTTCTAACATCTTTTTTCTCATTTATTTTTTTTTATATTATTAACTTCCTACGTCCAGAATCGTTTTATTGAAGAAATGATTTATGGTTTGTTTAAAATTCAATACACCCGTCAAGGGAATCCCAACCGTCGTGCGAAGTATGTCCGGCTTTTTAATTTATTTATTTAAATTTTGAATCGATTTAAAAAATGTAATTTAAAATAAATACGTTCAATGCATTCAAGAAGACGAATAACACGTCGCAATTATTTACAAGAACAACTTTTTTTTTTTTTTTTTTTGTTTTCGTACACAGTGTGTGTCTTACAGTGGCGTCTCTCGTCCGCGTCGCAAAGACCGAGAATGTGTAATTTGTAATCAAGACCGAAATCGTTTGCGGAAAAAGAAATGAAAGAAAAAACCGAATGGAAAGGAAACGGACACACTTACCGTTTTCGGTAACGAACCGTTCGAATGTTATCTGTGCCACGACAATTACGAAAATGTTATTCACGGTTTGTTGACGAATCGGTTTAATAACGCAAGGTGTGTAGTAGGTAATTCAAAGATCGCCGTAATAAAAATACGAGAACGAGACGAGACTGCGCCGTTGACAATATTGCACACAATGGGATCGTCTTTCGTCATTTTCCTTTTCACCGTCTCTGCGTCTCTTGCTCACGCCGCTGCGTTTTTCCAATTAAAAAATAAATATGAATACCTACAACGGGGGAGGGGGGAACTTTTGAATAATTATGTGTGCGTCGTCTTCCTACGCAAAGCACATAGGGTGTCTCAGTATGCGATTAGACAAATGCAATAACTTTTGTTCTATTAATAATTTTTGACTATTTTTTTTTGAAAATTAATACTACGGTCAGGGGAGTGATCAAAAAAAAAAAAAAAAATTCGGGAAAAGGGGGGTCAACTCTTTTACTAGCACCTAGTAATAACATTTTTGGTGATACTAAATTGCTAAAAAATATTTACTGTCATAATAAATACAAAATACTAATATTTTATTAAATAAAATTAAATATTTTTTGTAAAATAATATTTTTGTAAATAATAATATACTTTAACAACTGTATTAATATAATAAATACATTTTAAACGACTTTTTTTAGTGAATTTTTCAAATTTTTGTGGCATTTTTTTCATTTTCTTAGTGAACTTTTCAAGATTTTTAAAGTAATTTTGCATTTATTTTTATTATTTAGAGCAATTTAGAGCAATCCATTTAGGGCATTAAAATTACAGCCCTAATTATGACGTATTTAATAAAATTATTAAATAATTAATACAACTTTTAAAAAAATTTAGAAAATGAACGGATTTACCTTTATTAGAGATTTAAACTCTATATTTTTCTAAAAATTTTGTTTGCAAAATGGAAATTTTGAATTTTTTTCTAAAACTATAACATACAATTGCAAGTTTGAAAATTTGGGTCCTAAAAAGAAAAATCTATAAAAATGTATACGTTATTACTGTAGAGCAACATGATGTAGTAACAATTTTCAAAAAATAAAAAATAAAAATATTTAATAGAACAAAAGTTTTGCATTCGTCAAACCGTACTGGGACACCCTGTATTGCAGCAGTGCGTTTGAGGGAATACATTAAGGAAACCAATATTAATACAAAATAATAATAAATAATAGGTATGATAATAATAATATAAATTATTGTACTGCACTCAGTTGTCGGTGTACACTGGGGAGAGAGGGATATAGACACAAAGTGGTGGAGTGTGAAAGAAAGAGAGAGAAAGAGAAAGAAGTATTAAAAAATAGATAAAAATATATAATATATTGACAATGTACCGCGTCAAGTATATATCGCGTTCTTAATATGTGTAGACTTTTTTCATTACCGCGTGTATTTTTTAATGTTTAATTTGTTTCTTTAAACGAGAAAACGTTCTTCGGTACAGGAGCGCGCGCGCGAGCAGCAGCAGCACTTTCTACATTCGTCGATCGTTCTAATAATATTATTTTTATAATGCATAATGATATATCGAATTTACTAGCAGCGCCGGATAGCGTACGAGTATTCCGTGTCTGCTGTCTCATTTCAAGAACTCGGCCGCAGACGACAATAATGCATAGAATAATAACATTTCGAGTGTTTACCGCGGTCGACACTCGACTCGTTCCACGGGATTTATTCAAGCATAATAATAATATTGTATTATCGCTGCTGAACGTGACCGTTCTTCACAAATCACGTGTGTGTGTGTGTGTACTCGTTTGTTATATTGATAATAATTAATATAATAGGAATGTTGTAGACTTGCGTACTTGTTGCGGGCGAAATCATATACAAATTTTTTCATAAAGTTTGAATAACAATTTAAAGTAAAGTATAGACGAGAAAGCCGGATATTAATCACACCATGGGTATTATTCGCTCCTTTGGTTAAATAATATTTTTTTTTTTTTTTGGGGGGGGGTATGTTGAATTTTAAAGAACCGATACGTCATTTTTTCAATAAATCAACACTGAAACAAGGAAGTTAATAATATAAAAAAACAATTATACGTAGTTGTCTTTTTCAATATACCCACCAATAAGAGTATCTGACTCGAGGAACGAAGAATACTCGTTGTTCGAAATATGTCCGTCTATCTTGCCTACACCTTTTAACTTTGATTTACTTTCCTTTATTTTACTTTCATCTAACCTATATCGATAAATAAAGAAAGGGGAAAAAACCAGACATGCTTCGCACCACGGATATTTTTCGCTCTTAGAGTCAGATAGAATTTTAAAGAAACGATAAATCATTTCTTCAATAAGACATTTATGTACATGATCATACCTTGAAATCAGAAAAGTAAAAATTGATTTAAGTGCACATCATAAGCGAAAATGGGATAAAAAAAAAATAGGAGGGGGGCTTATTTGTTTCATTTATTCCGCTAAAGAAATCAATCTCATTCAATTTTCAAAAAAATGCTGGGGGCGATTTGAGTGGTTTTAAGGGAATAAGTATCCTAGTTCCACCTTTGCGCCTATGGTGCCCCTTCTGTTAGATAGATCCTAAATCCTCGCCCTTGTATTGTCGACATTTTCCAAAATGTTAACATATATATATATATATATATATTATGTACAATATACATGTAGGTAAATCTGCGGTCGTTACAGACACGCGTTTTCTATGATATTATAAACCCGTGGTCGGTTTTATATCGTTTGTAAGAGGTTATCTTTATTTGCGCATACAACACTAGTATTTTCTCGTATCGCTGCCATGCGACTATATTGTATAGGTACGTGTGTAATTGTATTCATCACAATATTATCAGAAAATGCAAATAATATTTTATGTATATAGACGATGATGATACGTGTGACATTATTTAATGTATAGATAAAAACGCGTTTACACTCGTATAACGATTTTTACAATAATTATTTTAAATATTGGTCATTATTTATTATTACATTTGGCACTGCCTTCTGCAAGATTTTTGTATATTATAACAGTGCAATTCGGGGGAGGGAGGGGTGGCGGAATGGAAACAAAATTCAGAAAGGAAAATATAATTACATTCAATCCACTACAATTGCAATACAGTTATTAACTTCATTCTTGTAAATCGACTAAATAATAATATAAAGGTATACATTTCTCCATTGTTATTATTGACAAAACATGACAATGATTCATAGTAATTTCGTCTTTGTTGAAAAATTGCCTTTTCTCGTTTAATTTTAATCGATAAAAAAATAAATAAATAAATAAAAAATATATGTTTTTATTAACACGCGACATTTTGTGAGAAATTAATTAAATGAAAAAATATAGTCGACATTCGTGAAAATAATCAATTTTCATTTTTATTTTTAGATTCTGAACGAAAAGAAGAAGCTAGTGTTTTTACAATGATGTTTATTTTTTTTTCTGTGTACAACTTTTTGTATGAAAATACTTGTCCAAAAGTTTCGATCAGTAACTTTTTGAAACCGGATTTTCCTCTAAATAATACTTTAAAGAGGTCATTTTTTGAATTTCTCAATTCTT
>JAIPRM010010462.1:0-13750 GCA_025469315.1 Stegophylla sp. TES_Ste_2020
CTGAAGAAATAATTTATCGTTTCTTTAAAATTTAATACGCCCGTCAAGAGAATACCACCCGTCGTGCGAAGTACACCCATCGTGCGAAGTATGTCCGGCTTTTTAATCACACCTTTTTTAAGACGGTCAAAGTGAGAAGGAATTTGTGTTACCGAAAAAAGAAGTCGAACTTACCTTTTAAATATTGAATTATGAGCATCAATATCTTAATATGAATTGAAAATAATTGTAATTTAAAATAATTATAAATTACATTTTGTACCTATATTATTTTTTTTCGGTGTTGGTAAACTGAATCCTAACTCATATGATTTAGGTATACTAAATCACAGTTTTAAAAAGATAGTAGATAAACTGAGAGACATTAATTAATAACACAAGTATAACATATTTAGTATTTACCCATAATGCAAAAAAAATGTTACAAAAATTCCGGATAAATAAGTTTTTTGTATATATTTACATTAATTGTTGATGAGATTTAATTGATATTTTATTTTTTATTAATTAAATTTTAATTATTAATTTTTAATTTTTTAATATTAATATTTTAATAATTAAGTGAATAAAGAGCCAATTACTCAGAAAACACCATGTATATAGTTTCCTAATAAAATAGTCAGGTCAACTTAAAAAACTTTTGAGTTTTTATTATTTTTATCATACTTTTAAACAAAATAGTACTTAGTCAAATTTTTGTCTTATATTAATAAAATTATTATAGCTATAACATTCCGAGTGAAGCGAAAAAGCTAGTTTTTTTTAATGACATTTTTTTTTGTACACACATTTTTGAAAATAAATATTTATCCAAAAGTTTCGATTAGCATCTTTTTGAATAAAAATTTTCCTCTATATGTTTATTTTCTAGAGGTAATTTTTAGAAATTTCGAGTACTTTTTTTAAGTATGGAAAAAACCACTCAAAATTTGATGAAATGTCTTTAAAGCTAAACCGAAACCATGATTTTTCAAGCATCAGAAATAGTTTAGTTAAAAGTAGCAAGTATAAAGGTATTAAGATAAATATTTTCGACTAGGTTTACCGCATAGATTAAAATCACTGGGACTCAATTTACTGGTTGATACTCAATTTACCGGTTGATAATATTGACCCATTAGTTTCGGACTCAATTTACTCAGATGCACAGTCGTGTTGCATTTTTTGCAGGTAAAAAGAGTAAAAACTGCATAATCGTGTTTCCATTGACTACGGAACATAGTAAACATGGCGAATACAATATTAGCGAGAAAATATGTTCGAAACATCTCATACGATACGTTTCTATAATACGCTAAATGTGATAACATCAGATTATTTCGAGTTTTATTTTTTGACGATTAGCCGTGTTCTCGATCGGTTTTTAGATCTACAACGTTTCGACCAGTTTTTTACGTAAGGCTGCCCAATTTATTTTGAAAGTGAACTATAACTTCAATTATATTTAGCTGGTGGGCTATCTTGTCAACACTGAACTCACACATATGATTCTTCAATACATAAATAGATAGGTATTTGAATGAAACAAAGCTTTAAATTGCGCGTATTTTTATAATATACATAAAAAAAAACCTCAGTGAGACTTGCTTTTATGAGGGTAGCTTATTAACTAATAATTTTTCAACACTTGGTCATAAATCTGATGTTAATAACAACATAAATTCCGAATTACGAGGTGCAGTTAACGATCTGCGGTATTTATTATTATTATTTTGCATAGGTCTGAGTAGAAAAAGCTATTTTTGGCGGGAAAATTTAAATCCGTTGACTGGCCGCCACGTGGGTTTGGGTAGTCTTGTTTTAGCGGTACATTAGGTGTACGATATTATAGTAGTTAAATGCAATAAATCGCCACGATCTACTTTACCGCCAATCGAAAAACAATCAAAAAATCGGTGCGAAAAACGTTACACCATAATAATATTATTGTTTGCGCCATTACGTACTATAACGCCGCCGCCGCCGCCGCGCGTCCTCCGTATAAAACGCGGACAATACGCGTTGCACACATGACTGTGCGTCTGCGTGTATTAAATAAGTATAGTGTATTGTGTACAGATTGCACACACCGCATACGAAGACCGTTCGCGCATGTGTGTGTGTGTTTTACGAGGGAACCTGCAAAGGCTTTGCGCGCCAAAAGCCGTTTTGTCTCTCATACATTACACACACACACACACACACACACCACGTACTCGGTATCGGCGGCGACTGTGGTGCCTATCGCCAAATGGCCAAATCTCCTGTTCCCGTTGAACGGTGTGCGCGCGTATGTGTATACACGACGACGACTCGGTGCGTATATTCGGAAACAATGGGGGAGCACGGTTTTTCGTCCCCTATGTGTATAACACAACCCCAAATCGACGACACCCCTGGCCCCGCGAAACAGGTAAGAGAACTCGGAGAGAATATTCAATTGGCCCACGAATAAATAATAACGGTGGCGGACGGATGGTAGGGGGGGGGTAAGGGGAATTTTTTCGACCACCGTTTTCGAAACTCGTTTCAAAAGACTGCGGGAGGAGAGGCAGAGAGACGCTCTTCAATAGTGCACATGCCTCTGTACACAGTGTGTATAATAACCGTCGGCGACGCAAATGCGTGTACGGAGTGCGTAGTACGAGGTCGGTTGGTATACGATGGCTGGTGAGTGATTCAAAAAGCAATTGTGTTGCGTACATATTTTATGCGCCGAAATGACAAGGTGGTAAAAAAAAAATTAAAAAAAAATAATAAAAGGTGGAAGCATACCGGATGAAAATATCCGTCTGCTGTACAACGTGTAGAGTATTATAATAATAATAATAATAATAGGTGTACAGCATTCGGTGGCTACATACAACTGTTTCAATACACCGTAGCCGTTATAATTTTCGTGCGTTGTTGTATACGCGGACAGGTTTTACTAAATTATTCTAGCGCCCAACGTGGTAGTGTAATATATTATGTGTGCACTAGTACCCGAATAAGTGCTTTTTATTACAACTAGGGTTAGAACATGTTCGTGCACTGGCAAATGATTAAATATGTATGCACTTTCGCACTAGAAAATAGCTTAATATTCAGAAACAAATTGAAAAACATGCATTAAATTACAGACAAAATGTATACGCTAATGTACATACATCACAAAATTGTAGCAAATTATATTAATAAAATTTATAAAATCAAATAATCTAAATCGTAGAAATTTAACAGCATAAAGTTTTAAGGAAATGTGATTTCCATAATAGACGAGCTCTATCGATCATTCTTTGTACACCTCTAAATAGCAACATAGACTTTTCGACAATGAATAAGCGATAATTTTTGTATAACTTATATAAAATACAGATTACAGATAAATATACAAACTTAGATACATTTTTAGTTAATAGCATTTTAATTTTATTTCCATACTTTGTATCGAAACCATATGATAAACGCTTAAAATCAGAAAAAAGACAAATTATGCATTTATATGCTAAAATTGGAAAATACGCAAATGTATGCTAAGTATAAAATTTTGATACGTATGTAAATCTAGACATGGAATAAATTTCTATCTATGAATACACGCTGTTTAATAGAATAACCTGAAAAAAAACATGTAGAATCATAAACATCCTAGCCCTAATAATTAAACGTACTAAATACGAATTTTATTTCCTACGTTTATGAGCAATGCAGGTTGGTCGTACATAATATTTAATCGACGGCTCGACGCTATCGGAAGCGCGTAATTATTTTAATTACCATTATCCTTTTTTTTATCAATTATACATACAGATAATTATCGGAATCTGATATGTAATGGAATTATAATAATAAATATTATAATAAAAAATATAATAAATTATCTCATAAAACGATCGTATTGTAAATTAGTATACACGATTAGATATAACACAGATGTAAGTGAACCATAGTTAATATAAACATGGATGGAACATATTCAATTGAAGCCACTATATTTTGTGGTCCTGAACTAATAATAAATTGAAGCTGTTTGTTTACGTTTGAATATTTATTTTATTTAAATCAGAAAAATACCGTTTTTATTAAACTATTACCAACTCTTGTTAATTTATTTATTTTTCAATTAATATAAAAATAAAATGATTTAAACAATACAAATTTTATTTTATTAAACTTTTTTGTTTCTTGGTGGTACATTTAGCACTGGTATCACCTATCACATTGTAAAGAAATGGTCTCAATTTCGTAATACTTGATGATCGCTGATAAGACATTTATGCCCTATTCATATTTTTATTATTTGTGAAGTGAACACATAAAACATCGATGACCGACAGTAACGTTGTGAATATTTGCTTCAATAATATGTGCACAAGAACTTATGATAAGAAAACAAATCGAATGATTGTGAATTGAGTAGTGGGAACCTTCGCTGCATTCATCGGTCGTTACGAGTTCATTTTAGAAGATTTACCGACATGTCTCTTTTTAGCGGCTCTCCGGAAATATCAATAAATGCCTTTGCAGTCATCCGGGATTAATGCGATTTGAGTTTAGATAAACACCTCGATAGCATAATATCAAAAAGGTTTAGGCATTCGGTTAATGTTTTTCGTATTGTCACATTGATATTGGAACAAAATGAGTTGTCGAAGCACAGTGGATATCCTACATCTGTTACGGCATGTGTATATTATACTATTAAATTATCTTTTTTATCTCATTGAGATAAGTAAATCCCTTATCGATTAATTACTATAGATAGTTTTCGTAATACCGAAATGTATAAAATATAGATCATATTGTAGAAATATCGCGTAACAATGTGGTATAAGTCGTAAAATACATTTTTATGAATCAAATAAGATGTTTATAATTATTTCTTTTTTCTACATAGATATGGCGTATTATTCATATAAATTGCAATTTCCTAAATTAATATTACGTATGTTATTTAAATTTAATTCATTAAATACATACAATATTTAATATAGTATTTTAAAATAAAAATTTTTCATTTTTTCGAGGGAAGTAAATTATATATCATACAGTTCAAATAAAAATATTGGAATTCCATAAAATCTTCAACAGTTTCAAAATTATTTTGGTTTCAACGTGTGTGTTTGTTTGAATTCTTGGTTTTACTTAATTACATACTCTAAATACTACGGTAGATTAGATACATATATAAAAAAAAAAACACATTCATTTTCAGATGTTTTCATAAACCCTACAATTTATTGTTATTAAATACTACCTACGTGTATCAGTCCTGTGATTCATAATTCCGCATTACACGTTTCCGCATAGAACTTTTCGTTTACACGATTCCGCACAAAACTAATATGTAACGCTGTTTTAAAAATTAATGATTAATATTAATATAACATGACATAATGTATGTGCGATTGCCGATTATCAAGCCGAAATGTCCTCACGTTGCCCAGTAAGTCGAGGGATATTTTATCATAAACTATTTATTTTAATCAATTTTCTCTATTTTTAATTACATACAATTTTAATTATTTATATATATTTAATATTCATGCATAAAAAAAATCGAACTACCATATAATTTACGTTTTTTTCTTATAAATTAGTCATATATAAAGGAAAAAAAAATTAAATAAATTTTTTTATATACTTTATTTTTTAGAGAAAAAAAATGTTAGAAAAATGTCCAAAATTTTTTTTTCACATTTTCAAAATTTTCTTGCGCCTAAATCTTTCTTATATGATTTTCTATTTATGTTTAAATTTTCATAAAATTCGGATCAAAAAATGATGGTTCCCGAGTCGTTTTTGTCAAATTTTGGGTAGTTTTTTCTAAAAAAAAAAAATTAAGAATTGAGAAATTCAAAAAATGACCTCTTCAAAGTACAATCTAGAGGCAAATCCGGTTTCAAAAAATTATTGATCAAAACTTTTAAACAAGTATTTCTATACAAAAAGTTGTACACAGAAAAAAAAAAATAATAAACATCATTGTAAAAACACTAGCTTCTTCACTTCGTTAGAATCTAAAAATCTTAAAAATCTTTTGCATTGGGAATATGTTCGGAATCGGATAGATATAAAGGTATATTGTGCTGAATCGTATGTCAGTCTATAAGTCAGCGGTACACGTCTTGGTCGGGGGATATTATGATGGTCACCACTAAGTGAATCAACGTGTTTTTAAATACGTGACATTGCCTTGTTGATTTGTTGATAACGAAATACGTCTCGTACGTGTACAATATGTATTACATTTTTCTTTTATTGTAGCCTTTCAAATATAATTGATGCCGACAAAATGCGGGCGTGCTGTAATTGCTATAAATTGATGTGGTGACGAGTCGTCTGCACACACACATTATATTATATACATATAATATAAATATAATACATATAATACAGAGATAAGACGCGGCATACTCGTATAAGAAGAAGAATAATTAGTTTATCAGCTAGTTTATTAGCTTGTCTTCCTGTGTGCATTAAAACTTATGTCATATTTTAATATTTTCTCGTAGCATTATGAAAATACATAATATATTATATATATATATGTAAAAAATGCGTATCAAACTATTGTGGAACTAATGAATGTGAATCCATTTATAATACGAAATGTCACGATAATCGATTGCGGCACAAAACGCACGGACCGATAAATGCGGTTTTTTATACGTTATAATAATTAATTATAAAATCTGTATCAACGAGCACTGCGTGATGTATACACATCAGATTAATATACACACGACCATTCATAGGAACGATTCGTTTCCATTCGAATGTTTTATTGTCTCTTCCGTTTATTAATAATAAATAATATTATACAGATTAAATTATTTCGCCGAAACGGATTCATTCACAATGGCCACTATATTATTGCACCGACTCGGTTAGAACCCGGGGAATCAATAAAACGCATAACGCTACAGCACTGGGGCTCTCTGATCACGGCGAACAGCAGCAGTGCGCAGACATTTGGCCAAAAACTTTACGAGCGCAAATTAGTCGAAAATGCAACGATCGAACTTGTCGCGTCGGTTGCCGGGCAACGACAAACAATCTTAAACAATCTCTATTCGTCGTCGTTGCAGGGTTTTTTGTGGAAACAGTTGCCGCTTCGAGTTGGGTTTAATTATAAAAATAAAAAAAAAAAAAAAACAATCGCCGAATAGATGCAGATAGAAAACGGTTTATATTCAACAATTAAACTCGAGTTCGGTATTTGTTCCATGAAGTCCCTCAGACAAGGAGCATCACTTTTTTCACTCTGTCGTACATACCGCAGTGTCTATTATCTAGGAGCGCAACAGTTTATTATTTTAATTTTCTATCTTTTTAGTTTATTATTGTATAATGGACTAGTCAACAATTTTTCAACTATTCCATATTACATAAAAAGACTTTCAATATAAATAAATATTTACACATTTTCTGGCTCGTGTATTGTTTTTTAAAAATAAAGCTCCGAATATACCATTTCCTTCCTATACCTAATTATAATTCGTTGGGGTATATGGAAAAAATAAATATTTGATAAAAGTTTATTATATAATATAAATTATTCAATAATTTATAATATTAAAAAAAAAAAACAACTTGAAAATCTTTTATCATGCAGAACAATCATTTTGAAGGTAGGGACATTTTTAATATATAAAATAAATAAATAAATAAATTTGACAAAATTATTTGCAGTTTCCTGAAAAATAAGAAAATGAACAGTTTAATAGAAATATTAAGTGCAATTTTGAGTATTTTTCACTGCAATAACGCAATCAATTTTTAAATCTTTTTAGTGCAATAACTTCCGAGCCCTGATTAATAATCACTATTGCAATTTGGCGATTTATCACATTCGTCCTGATAACCTGGTTATGTGTTCTACGTTATTTCACACATTCCGCTGACCTACAATTTGCGGTCAATAAAATAGAAACAACGGGTGCACACACACACACACACACACACACACCCTCGAGCCTGTATACTGCGTATACGTCACATTGTGTACGTATATAATATGTAATGTGTGTACATAATAATAATATAAAAACGCGTGCACGCGTCTTGTTTGTTATATTATGCCGGCGTGAGAACGAAACGTCAAAAACACCGGAGGATGAAAAAAAAAAAAAAAATAGGACAAACGGACTTGTTTGCTATTAGCGTGTGTTTTGAGGGGGTGTGCGATGAGCCGCGAGTAGGAACGTGTGACGGTCGTAACGCGTACGTGAACTATTATTCGTGTGCGTATAATAGTGATTGACGAGAGACGCGTCGTCAGAAACAATTTTCGCGTATATGAACTCCAGTCTGATGTTGTTGAAGAGTTGACGGGGAATTTTACAATAGTACGCGAACAAACGAACGAGTTTCAAAGCCTACAAAAAATAATGACTTTAAATTTCAAGTGGAGCGAAGGAACTGAGCTGTTGTTCTTTCATGGATGTTTTTTTTCCGTAAACACTTTTTCTTATAGAAATACTTGTCCAAAAGTATCGATCAGTGATTTTTAGAATCAAAATTCGGTTATATATGATGCTTTAAATAAGTAATTTTTCCCAACCTCAATAGTTTTTTTTTTTAAATTTGAGATAAACTACCTAAAATTTGAAAAACACGCCTTTTAAACTTTTTATTTTTAATTTAAACTATATGAACATTTGAGAATAGATAGACAATAATATAAAAATATTTTAGTTATATAAAATGTTTAATAAAATGTTTAGCATAATAATATTATGTGAAAAAAAATTTGGGAAAAGCTACCCAAAGTTTAAGAATGACATCTTTAAAACTTTTTTTTTCCAAATATTTTTTCTAAACTTTATGAAAATTTTAGATGTAAACAGACAGTATCAAGGTTAATGTTCTTGTATAAGGAAACTTTTAATAGGTATTTATTTCAAAATTTTCAATTTAATATTGTACTTTTCTTCGTTGCCAATTTTACTCCCATTTTTCAGTTAATAGTAGAATGTAAAATTGACTGATTAAAAAGTCAAAAAAACTTTGTAATAATAACTAACTTAATTATTTATAAGTAAAATTGTCTTGTATTAACTGAAGCTCTATTAAGAATTGTTTGATTGAAGAAATGATTGATTATTTCTTTAAAATTCAATATACTCACATTCCTCTCGAGAATCGATGAATATCCATGGTGCAAAGCATGTCTGGAATTTCTGGAAAAAACACTTTTTTTTCTCATCAAACAACTATTTTCATCTTTTCTAAGTCAATAGTCAGATATAAAACTGGCTGTGTAATAAATAAATAATTTTCGTAATAAAAGTTCACTTTGTAATTTTTAACACGTAAAATTGTCTTATATACTGAATCTCCGTTCAGAAAGTTTTATTAAAGAAATAAATTTTTGTTTATTTTTCACATTCGAAAATGGCATAGAAAAAATTTAAATGAGCTTTGTAAAAAGCGCAAGGAACTAAGCAAATAGCCATTGAATCAGTCAGTTTTTTGTGCTAAGTGATCAGAAATAGGCATGACTATTGTGTGTGTATAGAATATAGATAAATAAGTTATTAGTCTTGTTATGTATCAGATACGTGAAAATAAGAAAACTTACTCATTGAAGAAATATGTTCCTCTCTATGACTTGTTTTATATTTATATTAGTAGATTCACAACAGAAAACAAAAAAAAAAAATATATATAACAATGCATTTACTTAAAAGTTAAAATTAAACTTCAAAATACAAAAATATGCTATAAACAACAATTAAATTTGGACAGTTTGTCAAATATGCGTTTTTGCAAAAAAATAAAAAATTAGAATGACAAAATATGCAATTTAAATTTTTGCATTTAAGTTAGCTATTGCATGAAACAAACTTATATTTTACTTTGATCATTGTACAACCACTATCAAAGAATATGCAAATTCAACTATTCTCAAACCATAATATTATTATTTATATTTATGCCAAAAGTGTTCAATTAATTTTTTTAAAGTTATCAAAATTTATATAACAAGGTAGCCGGAGCTTATTTTAAGTATCTATTGTTATTTTATTTGGAATGGAAATTAAATAACTATAATTATTTATTAATGGAAATCTAGTTTGCTGCACAAACTACCATTTTCCCTTTATTTAGTTTTTAGTATGCTTTGAAAAACTATACAGTCTTCTTAAAAGTGTCATCTTGATGACATTTTGTATCTAAAAATTTCTTGGAAAAATTATACTACTCAAAAAAGTTATTTTGTAGACAGAAAAATAAAATAAAAAACCAAAATATTTTAATCGGAATCTAAGATAGTTTTGTGTAGTCAAAGAAATTAACTTTATAATTCTTTGCTCTGTCAAAAACTTTAAGTTTTGAACTTGAGGAGTCAGACGCAAAGAGATGTAAAAGTTGAAAAATTGAAATGATGAATGCGAACGACTCGTGAAATATGAAATTAGAGATATATAGGTGATTTTTCGTATTAGATTTTGTCGACAGTCAAACACAGTTAAACTTTAAATTGATTTCTTTCAAAATTTATTTTACGTCATTCGCATCTTTTTTCACACGAACTAAAAAGAAAAAAACAACTGACTAAACGTTAAAAACATTTTTATTATTGATAAAAAAATACGACCAATCGGGGTCTTGCCCCCTAGTCCTTTCCTCGGGTACTATATAAAGCCTCCGTTTTTTTTTTCTTGGAAAATCATATTAGGTCCGTCTATGCTCAGTGGCGTAGCCAGGATTTTCTTAAGGGTTTACAAGTTTTTTTAGTGGACTACTCCAGTGGTATACTATGGTGGGGGTGGGTTAAAGTGTATACAATAATGCTATATACCAGGGCATTGGACCCGAATCATTTATTTGGGTGAAAATTCAGGTGTTTTTGATTATTAAATATTTCTGGTTTCGATTAAATGTAGATTTATTGAGGTTAATTATGATTTATGGTTAAATCTTTATCCATAGTTTTTTTTTACAGAAGTAACGTATACATTAAACCTCAATTAATTTAATTAACTAAAAAGAACATAGAAACTAAACATATTTATGTTGTGTTTATTTTGCAAATATGTTTTCAATCTTTTTATTGTCAAAAATTATCGTTCATAAGTAGAAATTGTCATTGAAAATTTTGCTAAATTCTATAGAAGTTTAAAAATTTGTAAAAAGAATTTATTGTATTACATTGTTGAAGCGCGTTAAAAGAATTTCTTAGAAAAGCTTAAGTTTTTGCTAATTTTTTTGACATACAAATACAAATTTCTTATAAAGTATCAAGTATGACATAAAATAACTGATGAAAAATAATTATTGAATCATGTCGATCTATCTATCTAGCCGAACATAATAGTTTTAATCGTTCATATGGTTTGTTATTTAAATTATATATTTAAGATCTACTTTGCTGGTGGTCAACTATTTTAATTTCCTTTTAGGTAGGTATAATACTATAATAGTAATTAAAAAAAAATCAAAGGGAGGGGTTTGAAGAACCAAATCCCCTCCCCCCCGGCTACGCCACTGTCTATGCCCATCTACAGGGACTAAAATTGTGTGTAGTACGACACACTTTGTGTAGTACGAAATATTAACTGTGTAGTACAAAATGTAAAAGCGTGTAGGGATTGAATTGTAACAAATTATATTCAATTATGTTATTGCAATATTTAATAAATGATTAAAAAAGTTCGTTGATTTTGTTTGAAAGATATCAGCAGTGTGATATAGCGTGAAATGCATGGTCCTAATAAATTTGTGAATATTGTATTTTTATTGTTCTTTTTTTTTGGGGGGGGGATCATACACATAATTAAAGTATTTTAATGAAGTAAGTGTTGGAAACAAAGATCGAAAATATAGACAATATACTAGAACAAAGTGTGTAGTACGAAAATTTAGATATTTTAGTCTCTGATTCAGATCTTTAGATCTTTCGCCGATCACTCTGTACGCATATTGTACGATGCACACGAGATACACCAAGTATGCATAACGAGTGATTTGAAAATAAACAACAAAACGAGATCAGTGTCACACACCGAACAGCTACGCCCTGCCTCGCATAACGTACTTTATATTACACGCGGGCCCGAGTTTTATACGATGATAATAATAATAATACGATCGTGTGTACACTATATACTATTATTATTATTATGTAATATACAGACAGTCGTCCCCTATGTACACGTTATGTGTTTGTAATAATACTGATGTCGTCGTCGTCGGTGGTGCCGCGGGGTGGTGCAGCAGCCGCCGTGGCAGTGACAATATGCTTTCCATCGGCGGCGGTGCGTTTAATAGTAATAATGATCGCGAGCGCGTGGGAATCGATCGTCCGCCGATTGTTGTTCGTATATAAATATCACGCGGATGATGACGACGCCCCGTGCACCGCGCCCTGGCAAGTGCGCGCGCGCGGGCCCCGTCCGCATATATGTGGACTTTTGCAGCGGCGGGTCGCACGCGGATCTCGGCGGTCGTTCGGACGATCTTCCGCGGTCGCACGCCCCGAAAGCCGATTAGAGAGGCGTTATTGTTGTTGTCGTACGGCTGCCCCTTGCAGGTGGTCGGTGGCGCATTACAGTCGGTCGCCGCTAGCCTCGTGTCGCTCGCACGACACACGCCACCGCTGCCGGTCGTTACTTAATATTGTAATTTATTAGGCGTATCCTGAGCGCGTATCGCCCGCGGTCCCGACACGAAATTCCGCCGAAACGGTATAATATCGTGGGACCCGGTCGGACGGGTCGTGTTTTGTCTTTTCAAACGGGACGCCGCGGGGGCCACATTGCGCGGTATACAATAATATTATAATATACCGCGGCGGCATAGATGGTTATTACACCACCGAGCGCCCTTATTGCGCGAATTATTGTCCGGGAAAACGTTTTGCGCAGTTAGGTGTATTGCAATACGGTGGCGTCACCGAGGACGACGACAAAACTGGTCAGTGGTGGGTGGATGGGGGGGGGAAGGCGGAGACACGGGATTACACACGACCCTGGTTTTATTCCCCTTACACCCCTCATCACCGCCACCGCCGCCACCAACGTAATTTCGTAATAGACGCTAAAGTCGCCGAGAGAATGAGAACAACACTAAATTCGTATTACTCCTACGCTGTACACGACTATTGGACTTGTAAAGGTCATGGGTACGGTAGTAAATTTCAATTAAAAATAGTGAAATACGAGGAAAAAAAAATCCATCTTCATAATGTATTGAATTGGAAGAAAAATATACTTTTATCATATTATATAAATTATTTATTATTTTATATTAATATATCAGGCTTTGGACTCAAAGCATTTGTTTATACTTTTGGTCTGATTTCAAATCTAGCCCAGTTTCTATGATAAATTATGACACGTTACAGTGATTTGAAATATGTAAGTTGAAAGTACTTATTTTTATTTTATTTTATCTGTTTTGGAAGTAAATTATTTTTATTTATTTATTTTTGCACATTTTCTATTTTACGCGGTCCACTTATGAAAAATTAAATTTTTTCAGAATGTATTATTGGTATTAGAATCGAAACTAAATAATATAATTATTCGACTTTTAGATTCTGAGCGAAGTGAAGAAGCTAATGTTTTTACAATGATGTTTATTATTTTTTTCCTTTTTTTTTTCTGTGTACAACTTTTTGTATAGAAATACTTGTCCAAAAGTTTCAATCGGTAACTTTTTGAAACCAGATTTGCCTCTAGATTGTACTTTAAAGAGGTCATTTTTTGAATTTCTCAATTCTTCAATTTTTTTTTTGGAAAAAACTACCCAAAATTTGACAAAAACGACTCAGAAACCA
>JAIPRM010010463.1:0-13750 GCA_025469315.1 Stegophylla sp. TES_Ste_2020
AAAAATAAAAATTTTTTTTTTTTTTTTTTTTTTTTTTTTTTTTTTTTTATTAAAAATTAAACTGTACACTTAAATGGTAAAAGAACTAGAAAAGACGCTGCCAAGGGACGAAAACAGCATATTTTTTCTGAGGAGGGGGGCACATAGCAAATTTATTGGGGAAGGGGAAGAATTACAAATATTTTTCGTCTGTCATTCCGTCCTTCTATCAAAATTCTTTGAAAAACATTATTTTCATTTTATTTAGTTGGTTTTTATACATTTTAAACTCTGCGTGGAGTGTATAGAAACTTATTATTTTACAATGATATTTTTTTTTTTTTGAACATATTTTGAATAAAATTACTTGTTCAACAGTTTCAACCAGCAGCTTTTTTAATCAGAATTCGACTGTATATGGAACTTTAAAGTGATAATTTTTCGAAATTCTCAATTTTTCAATGGATTGACACAGCGTAAAATGTGTTTTCACGTCATTTTATTTCGCATTTATTATTTATCGCTTCTTTAAGATAAATTAATTACAAAGTTTCACCCGAGGAGTGTAGTATATCCATGGTGCGAAGTACGTCCGAATTTTTTTTTCAATGTAATACGCATGGTTAAAAATTTGAACATACATCGCACCATGAGTAATCTTCGCATCTCAAGTGAGATTTGGTGAATTTGTTAAATTTTTAAGAAACGATAAATCAGATTTTAATAAAACGTATCCGAATCAGCTTGTATAAGACAATTTTACTTAAAAATTATAATTTTATTAATATTACAAAAACTATTTACTGTATTCAGTCAGTTTAGTATCCAACTATGAACCGAGAAAAGAAAAAAAAGAATCAATTTTTCAAAATTTTCTTTCATCAAAATATATTTCGTCTAATTTTTTATCTATATTTAAAGTTTCATAAAGTTTGGATTAAAACAAAAAGTTTTAAAGGCGTTTTTCTCAAATTATTTTGAAACTATTGAGAATTTTAAAATTGCAAATTGCGATTCAAAAAGTTGCTGGTCGAGACTTTTGTATAAAGATTCTTAAGTAAAACATTATACACATAAAAAAAAAAACATTATTGTAAAAAAATTGTGTACTTCGATCGTCGGAGTATTCTTCGCACCTCGGGTGAGATACTCTTGACGGGTGTATTGAATTTTAAAGAAACGATAAATCATTTCTTCAATAATAAGATTCTGAACGAAGGAAGTTAATAATATAAAAAATGTGTACTTTTTCGCGCATGCTCCACCATAAAACCAAACTATAACAATACGGCAAGTGCTATACAGAGTTAGGGAAATTCGTAAATTATTAATGTGATAAAGTGACGTTTTATACACACCTAAATTATTATAATATATTATATACCTAAATATGAGCATCATCAAAGCTCGATAATTGAAATAAATAATTCATTTTATTGGCGAACATTATAATGTTATTATATACACTAAAAATACTATTTATTAATAAATATGTAAGCACGAATTACTCCATTAGATAATTAACATAGTCTATAAATAATTTAAAACAATTACGATGGGGGGAAATAAAACCACGATAACGAATTATTACATTTAGCGACGAAGGACGGGTGGTCGGCGCGTCAAAAATACAATAGATGACAAGCGAAAACCTACCTGTGTCAGTACTTTCTCCAATTTATTTTCAATCAAACCCTTGTAAAATGTTTAATTCTTTGTCCGTAAGAAATTTTATTGCATCAAAATATTCGCAATAAAATTCTCTATCTAGGCACAGAGATTCAAAAAAAAAAATCGGTCTTATTTTTCTTTATGTACGTAAAAGTATGTAATTTGAGGTAAAACAAACGAATTTCGTCGAAATTCTAAATTCAAACGGTTGTAGAGAAAAAGTTGACTAACGATTTTCAAAATTTTTCAGGTCAATTAGACATACATATCTCAATGAGATCATACTGAATTTTCAAGTCTTAATATCAAAAATCAAAAATTTTATTATATAAAAACTAACAAAAAAAGAGAAATTTTCAAAATGCTGTAGTTAACTCAATATTGATCAAATCTTTTTGCAATTTTATGAAATGTTCTCGTGACCATTTTTAGTAATTGGTAAAAGTTTCAAGTCTCTAGCTGCATTATTCTTAAAGTTATGTAAAAAGCAATTTTCAATTTTACAGAAATTCCGGTAATAGAATATTTTGTCGTTTTTTGTCAGATTTTCCTTATTTTTGAAAAAAGTATTGAATAATTTTAAAAATGACTCCTCAAAAGTACTATCTGGATGTGATTTTGAATCTAAAAAAAAACTGATCAAAACTTTTGGACAAGTATTTCTATACAAAAATGTTTACAGAAGAAGAAAAAATATAATCATTTTAAAAACAAAAGCTTCTTCACTTTGTTCAGAATCTAATAACTTCTTTGCTCCATTGAGAATCAAAAACATAATATAAGAGATTTTTTAACATTTGACCGCAAAATATTCGTGTTTGGTTTGTGAACAAAATTGATTCAATATAATAAGAGCGCCTTATTATATAGTATGTAAATTAATTGAAAATTCAGTAGTTATTCCTCCTAATATAATTGAAGTTCCGAATTTTTTAATATAATATGTGACTTATGAAAAATATGTGATTTTTGAAAAATAAAATGCTCTCATTCATTCAAAATTCAACCGATTTCAAAATTGTTTTTTTCCTGAGTAACTTATAAGTAATTCTACAAAGTGGCTATTTCCGAAATTTTTCAAAAATTTTTTTGAATACTCAAAAAAATTTTTTTGGCGGTTTTGAATTTTGAATTTTTTTAAATTATGGTAAAAGATGGGCTATAAGTCACATATAAAGTTAAAAAGAAAAACTGATGTAATTTACATACTGTATACTAAACCAAGGAGCGCTAGATTTCTTAATACGGCACTGGTTTCCTGGTCATATTTTATTTCATTACGTTTTTGAATTACAATGTTTTGTTTGGGTGTGAATAATGTGATTTGTTAAAATATGTAATGAAAAAAGTGTGTACTTCGCACGTCGGATGGGATTCTCTTGACGAGCGTATTGAATTTTAAAGAAACTACAAATCATTTCTTCAATAAAACGATTCTGAACAAAGAAAGTTAATAATATAAAAAATAAATGAAAAAAAAGATATTAGAAAAATGTCCAAAATTTTTTTTTTACATTCCAAAATTTTTTTGCACCAAAATCTTTCTTATATTATTTTCTTTCTATGCTTGAATTTTCATATAGTTCGGGTCAAAAAATGATGGTTTCCAAGTTGTTTTTGTCAAATTTTGGGTAGTTTTTTCCAAAAAAAAAAAAATTCAAAAATTGAGAAATTCAAAAAATAACCACTTTAAAGTACCATCCAGAGGCAAATTCGGTTTCATAAAGTTATTGATCGAAACTTTTGTACAAGTATTTCCATATGAAAAGTTGTAAACAGAAAAAAAAAAGAATAAAAGAAAATAAATAAATATCATTGTAAAAACATTAGCTTCTTCACTCTGTTCAGAATCTAAAATAAGATGTTATAAATAATATAAGAAAGATATATATTTTGAGTAGGTACCGTTACAGTACAGTGTTTCTACATAATTTTGTAGTAATTTATCTACTATATGGTAGGTAGGTACCTATAAACTGTACAAAAAACAGATTCTCGGCGATGTTTTTGAAAATTTTTTCGAATCTTCTACTGCGAACATATTTTGATACGTGATTATAATAATTTATGTCTTAAACTTATTTTAACATTTTTTTTTTCTTTTTATCATCAATTAAAGTGTTGGGCCCAGGACCAAATTTGGTACATTTGTCATACCCTCGTATCGTCACTGCAGCAAGGTCATGTGGTATTATTTCAATACCTACCAAACCATTAATTCGTTAAACAATTTCAATTCAACAATAATTATTGGATTGAAATTATAATTAATTAATTAACAATTAATTAAAATGGTAATTATTACCATTGTCAAAAATTGGTATTATTTTATTATATAGGTACTTATGTTATTACTAGCAACGGTACTCTTTATGGTTATTACTCACAATCGATAAAACGGAATAGATTCGGCTGAATGTCCGCACATCGCAACATCCTAAGTAACACTTTGGAGCTCTTTGAACCATTTCGAACTACGTGAGTTATAAAAACTGTTTGTAATGTTCGATAAGTATCGGTTAGATGTAAAAGATAAATTATTATAAATCGTAACTTCTTGTAACAGAGTGTTTATGAAATACAATAGCTTTAAATACACTGAAATTCGCCATGGAAAAATAATCGTCTGGCGGCGGTTCACGCGGGGGAAACGCAATATTTCAGCCAGAAGCATTTCGGCCAGAAATATTCTATGGACGAAATATTACAAAGCACAATTTATTCGTCAAAAATTATCTTGACCAGAAATTATTTCAACTCAATGTCTTTTAGCAGAAAATTATTTTCCACTGGGTATACAGCGGTTAAACTAAAGGGTGACCATATTTAAGAAAATAAAATACAGGATAAAAATTTTTTTTTATAATATTTTTAAATAAATAAGTATTTATTACATATATATATTATGTTTTTGAATCGTGAAAAAGTATAATTTTTAAACTACCTATTAGATTAAATTTAAACACATAAAAATATTATTCTGAAAAACATAAAAATATAACATAATTAAACTAAATTGATACTTTTTAAAATTTCTTCAAATCCTTTATTCGTGTATATTGTATAATCTACTTTCTAAAAAAAACTTGTAAATTCATTTTACGATTATAATTTATTTAATGGTATCCACAAGATTTCTCACATTTTATTCAATAATTTCGTTTCAAAAATTTTAAATCAACAGTAAGTCAAAAAACGGGATTAATATGAGACAGACTTGAAATTACGGGACAAAAAACATTCTGAGAGAAATTTATCAGGACAACAGAACGCAGAGCCAGAGAAATAAAGGACAATCCTGTATAAAACAGGACATATGGTCACCCTAGGTTAATCTGAAAACATTTCAATTCGTAGCGTGTGACACACATACTGAAATATTTCAGAGGAAACAATTACGTTCTTTACGCTTGGAAAAATTTTAAAACTATTTTATTGAGAATTAAAATAAAAAAAGCCTTCTCTTATAAACTGTATGAATAAAAAGTACACTTTTATTACTGTGTACAATTTAAAGCACTAATGATGTTATGGAAAAATCAATTTTTTATTTAAAAGATTTTTGGAATTTTCGATTGTTGAAATAGCAAATATAACTTTTAACCAGTAGCGTAACAATAAATTAGAGTCCCCGGAGCAGTAATTACATGCGCTATTCACACAAATAAATTATTAAAATTTATAATAGTAAATATATTTTTTTTAATTATATTTTTAAAACAATATGATAATAGTATTTAACATTTAACATAATATTTTAACAAAAATAAATTGGTAGTAACTATAAAACAATACAAAAATATTTTGTAATGATGTTGATGATTTGGTTTCAAACAGAGGCTATAATAATAATAATAATAATAATAAAATGTTTATGATTATTATTGTAACGGTCGGACTTACATATACTACCTATTAAAATTTACAATTAAATAACTAAAAATATTTGAAATGAAATAAATATTTCACGGCCCCTCTCAATCATATAGCCACGGCCCCCTATCGAAATTTTCAAAATCGATTAATTCACTAATTATTGATAAGTGCGGATTTTAATTTGCACCTTCGTACTTAGCGTCAAGATAAACATGATATGGTGAAGAAATATTAAAATAGAAATATACCATACTATTTGTCCAAACTTTTTCACATTTTTCAATCAAACCCTAGCAAAATTTTTAATTATTTGTCCGTAAAAAAAAATATTCACAATGAAATTCTCCACCCAGTACCACGTTTCATAAAGATTCGTTTAACCAGTTTTCTTTTAAGTACGTTAAAGTACGTAATTTTAAGAAAAAGTAACGAATTATGACAAAATGCTAACTTTAAATATTTATAGACAAAAAAGTTGACTTATAATTTTCGAGATTTTTTAAATCAATTAGACATATTTGTGTGTAAGTTGTTAATAAATTTTCAAGTCTCTTAATACCAAGATTTAAAAACATTATGAAATAAAAACTTGCGATAAACGAGAAATTTCCAATATTTTAAAATTCTATACTTCAATCAAAATTGATCAAATGTTTTTGAAATTTTTACAAAGTGGAGGTTCTGAGCACCTGATTTAATATAATTGTTTTCAATATTGTTTTGACATACAAATATTTCGTTCATATAAATTAAATTGAATATAAATTCAAACTTTAAACATAAGGATTACCAATATGAATTAAAATTTATAAAACCTGACAAACTTTGCACCACTGGTATTCTTTACTCCTCGAGCGGGATATTCTTGGTGGAAGTACTGGAAGTATTGAATTTCATAGAAACGATAAATCATTTCTTCAATTAAATTATTCTGAGTGGAGCTTTTGTTAATATATGATTATAATTTTTGGTCAGATTATGTTTAACAAATGTTATAAATATAGTGTTTGGCGAGTATATTATTTTTTCGAGTAAGTCAAGTAAGTACTCGAAAATCAAATTGTCAGATAATAAATGTCTGTATCAAAATGCTAAAATCAATAATCTAATTATATAACACGAAGTCGTCAACTATCCATTAAATGTTATTGTGGGAATTATTTGAGTTTCAAACTATTTATAGCTTTTATACATTTATTTATCAATAATACTGTCGAAAAATCGGCAACGCAATAACTGTATGGTATACTAGCAATTTAATTTCGTACTGCACACAGGTGTCATTGTTTTCCACCAAAATGCATCTTTACCCTTTTCACCAATATTTGTGAAATATTGACGTTATTAGATGGAGGATTAAGGGGTGCTTAGCATCCCCCCCAAATTGTTTGATTGATTTTTTACACTTGTAAATTCGCTTACTGTGGGTTATGATAACGGATTTTATAAAAATATAAATAAATTATTTTTTTTTATCAATTTTAAAAAAAAAAGAAATAGGTAGGTAAATGTACAAATTATATATTTGTTTTTTTATCATTTATGATAGTATAATCCTATTGAAGTCCATAGATAACGTTAATAAAATCACGCTGTATTCCATGGGTGGCCAAATTGTGGCTCGCGAGCCGCATGCGGCTCTTGTCGTGGTTGCATGTGGCTCTCATTCTATTTTCGAAAACAATAATAATCTTATTTAATAGTATAACATTTTTTTTATTCATCACAATTTTAAATGGCCTTAAGTGTTAAGAATTTGTATTGACATTGTAGAAAAAACTGTTTTAGCATAAAGTTAAACATGTATTATTGTTGAGATGATTTATAATTTTTTTATGTCTTTTATTTCTATGAGTTTTTGATCAAGTTACATTGAAGTATGATCGACTCTGAGTTATTCCTTAAGATGACCTTTAGTTAAATATGAAAAATATTTGAATTTGGTTATTTTCATCATAAATTAAAATGATTCACAGGAAAATATCATTCCAAAAAGATTAATTTTAAATTATGTGCACAGTTATTGATATAGTTAATACAGTTATTGATTTGGGTACTTCAAAATAGAGATATTCTTACAAAATTCGATAACATAGTATAACGATTATTTTTAAACTTTTTAGACTAAAATTCTAAAAGTTCTATTCCTTGAGTTGTTTGCCTTAACTATTGCAATGAGATTCGATACTGGACATGTGTTTTCAATAACATACACTAAAAATGAATAAAAAAAAAAAACTTTTTTGGCTCTTGGTATAATTTTATTTATTCGTGTGCGGCTCGTGAACATATTCATGTTAGCCACCACTGCTGTATTCTTTGCACGGAGACTTGTTTTTTTTTTTTTATTCAACGCTAACCGCGGTCAGGAGCTCGACTTGCTCCGCAAACGCTCAGCAAATCAAAAATAATTCTTGACACGCTGTGTGACGTGGAGAAATTTTGGAAAATAAATTTCGGACCACAGTGGCGTTCGACATCGAACCTGTGAACTGCAATGCAAGCTTCATACGCATACCCGACCGATCCACAAGCCAGTTGAATACAGTCGAGGAATCAGTGGCGCAACCAAGGGAGGGGGGGTGTTCTGGGTGTCTGAACATCCCCTCTTGAACCATATTTATGGAAATTTTATTCAATAAGAATTAAAAAAAAAAAAACCTTTTATCTATACAATTATATAACCTATATTAATTCAGACATATGTAATAGTTAAAATAAACATAATATTTCAACATTGATCACTATTTTATGAAATATTTAACATTAGGTTATCATTAGGAGTTAGAACATCCATTACAATAATTATAATTGGAAATAATGTATTACGATATAGAAGAAACCAAAAAACAGAATATTTACTCAAAATCAATAAATATTGTTGTTTAAAGTCTAATCAAATTATCGTTATCGATCTACAGTAGGTAGGTGAAAATGTATTTTAAAGTTGTCTGTAACATATTTATGGTGAAAAATCCTATTTAATTTTTAGAGAAACTTAAAACAGGCTTTAAAAATTCATATGGTCGAATATGCGACGCTAAATTTTATTTATCTGCTACGAATAACGTTATAGATGTGTTAACTCAGAGAAAAGACGTATTTTGCTATATAAAATTTCTACTTAATGAACTCTTGTAAAGTGCTTATAAAAAATTGATTATAATTTTATATTTAAATAATTTCAGTAGAAATTTGTAGGTAGACACCCCCCTTGAAAAAATTCTAGTTGCGCCATTGCGTATCTAGAATTCTTTTTCGGACGGGGTTGAAAAAATAATTAACAAATTGAATTGTATAGCATTTTTGATGGTTTTATTGTAATTATACATTTTATTACTTTTTTTCAATGTGTTAAAGCATGTAAATATTTATCTGTTAGATTCTGACCGGAGTGAAGAAGCTTATGATTTTGAAATGATATTTTTTTTTTTTTTTATCTTTTTGGAAACACTCTTTGGTACAGAAATACTTGTCCAAAAGTTTTTATCAGTATCTCTATGAATCCGGAATCACACCCAGATAATACTTTAAGGAAGTAATTTTTTTAATTTCTTAATACTTTTTTCAAAAAACGTGAAAAATCTGTGAAAAATTGACAAAAAAGTAAAATATAGAATTACTAGAATTTCCGTAAAATTAAAAAATGCTTTTTACCAAAACTTCGAAAATAATGCAGCTAGAAACTTGAAAAATTCACCAATTACTAAAAATGGTGACTAAAACATAACATAAAATTTCAAAAAAAATTGGTTAATTTTGAGTTAAGTACAGCATTTAAAAATAATTTGAAAATTATTCTTTTCTTGTTAGCTTTTATGTGAAATAATATTTGATTTTTAATATTAAGACTTAACAATTTAATATAATCTCACTGATATACATGTCTAATTGAGCTGAAAAAATCTCGAAAATAATAAGTCAACTTTTTTCTCTATAACGGATTGAATTAAGAAATGTTTACGAAATTCGTTAGTTGTACTTAAAATTACACACTTTAACGTGCATAAAAAAAAATTGGTTCGACCGATTATTTTCAAACTTGGTGTCTAAGTAGAAAATTTTATTGCATTTTTTTTTTTTTTATCCAATAAAATTTCCTACGCAGTGCCGGGTTAGGCGGGGGGCAAAGTGGGCAGATGCCCCGGGCGGCAAATTATTAGGGGCGGCAATTTTTTAAAGATGAAAACTAAAGATTTGAATTTTTTTATGGATCATAATTTTTAGGAATAATTATTAATAAATGAAAATTATCCATAGTAAATAATAGTAATGTTACCTATAATATAACAATATACATTTTTTGGCTTTCCGCTTAGTGATATTATTGTTTCCATATGGCCGTTATAATCTACTGATACCTATTTTTATAGTAGACCTATAGGCTATAGTCCGTGTGCCGAGGGAACGTAAATTTGTTATATGTTATATGTTCATATTTAATATATTATATATGATATACCTATATTTATTAAACAATTTTATCTGTCATGTTACCTATCAATATAACTCATTTTTTTCCTTGAGAGTTGTGAAGGGCGGCATTTTAAAATCTGCCCCCAGGCGGCATATTCGTTAACCCGGCACTGTTCCTACGGACAAAGAATTAAATATTTTACAAGGGTTTTATTGAAAAAAAAAATCAGAGAAAGAACAGACAAATATTATAAAAAATATTTCTAGTTTATTTACACTCAAGAAGATTGATAATATTTTATTGATAAGTATTTTTCGACGCTGAATTTTCGGAGTGGGTTACAACCTCACAACCCCCCCCCCTCTGAATACGCCTCTGGCTTTTAAGCAGACGGCTATTAGCAGATGTCAACAGCTCGTGTTCTTTGTTTCGTTAGATCGTTGATTAGTTTCGACATTATAGCTAATTTCGAAAATAAATTACAGTGTATTTTTTAATCGAAGTAAATATAACATCACTTTTACACTCTTAACTCTAATTTTTACCAGAAAATAAAAGCAATTGTTCTTTTTAACAATTTAAAACGGATTTTTTTTAAATTTTAAAACAAAATAGGTGCTGTTTGTTTTTGTTATTAGTCGTGTTATTTAAAAAAAAAAAATTGCGTACTTCGTACCTTGGGGATGTTCATAACTTCTAGGGTTGGAAAATCACAGTGGGTGTGTAGAATTTTAAAGAAACGAAAAAAATAATTTCTTCAATAAGGCGATTCTGAAGGAAGGAAGTAAATATTATAAAAAATAATAATAGTCGTCACTTTCAACACACCCACCAATAGTATCTGATCCGAAGAACGAAGAATATCCGCACTGCGAAGTATGTCTGGCTTTCTCGTCTATACTTTACTTTATTTTACTTCACTTTTTTTTATCTAATAAATAAAGAAACGGGGGGAAAAAAATTAACGAGAAAAAAGTGCTAGGAAAATGCACAAAATTTTTTTTTCACATTTTCAACATTTTTTTGCGCCAAAATGTTTCTCATACTATTGTTTATTTATATTTAAATTTTCACAAAGTTTGGATCAAAAAATAATGATGTCCTAGTCTCTTTTCTCAAATTTAGGGTAGTGTTTCCAAAAAACAACAAAATTGGAGAATTAAGAAAATCAAAAAATGACCTCTTTAAAGTACCAACTAGAGACAAATTCGGTGTCAAAAAATTGCTGATCGAGACTTTTGGACAAGTAGATCCATACGAAAAAGTGTATACAGAAAAAACATAATAAAAAAAATATATTATTGTAAAAATACTAGCTTCTTCAATTTGTTCAGAATCTACATAAATGTATATGTATTAAATTAGTGTAATAATAATTGAAAAATTAATATTGTCAGTATAATAAAGGCACTTTATTATACTTCTTTAAGGCACAATCTAGAGGCAAACTGGTTTCAAAATTTTGCTGGTTGATATTAAAGTATTTTCATACGAAAAATTGTTTACAGAAAAAATTTAATTAAAATAAACATCATTGTAAAAAGTTAGAACACTAACTTCTTTACTTCGTTTAGAATTTAAAATCTGTAACGACAATTAAAAATAATCAATTGTTTTATAGCCTTATAGGTTTCGATTAAAAAAAGACGGACATACTTCGCACGACGGGTAGGATTCTCTTGACGAGTGTATTGAATTTTAAAGAAACGATAAATCATTTCTTCAATAAAACGATTTTGAACGAGGGAAGTTAATAATATAAAAAAATAAATGAAAAAAACGAAATGTTAGAAAAATGTCCAAAATTTTTTTTTTACATTTTCAAAATTTTCTTGCGCCAAAATCTTTCTTATATGATTTTCTTTCTATGTTTAAATTTTCATATAGTTCGGATTAAAAAATGATGGTTTCCGAGTCATTTTTGTCAAATTTTGGATAGTTTTTTTCAAAAAAAAAAAATTTAAGAATTGAGAAATTCAAAAAATGACCTCTTTAAAGTACAATCTAGAGACAAATCCAGTTTCAAAAAGTTACTGATCGAAACTTTTGGAAAAGTATTTCCATACAAAAAGTTGTACACAGTAAAAAAAAAATAAAAAAAAATAAACGTCATTGTAAAAACACTAGCTTCTTCACTTCGTTCAGAATCTAAAAAAATCACTATTTTACGTAAAAATTACAAGTATGTACCAATATTGCTAATTTTAATTTTAAATGGCTATATAAAAAAAATTTTTATTCTATTATTTATTATCGATATGTTTTCTGGACCGTTAGAAATCGTATTTATATTTCTGATCCTAATATAATAAAACTAAAATTTTATAAAATAAAATGTTTATTTTGATATTTTTAATAAATCGTTTTCAATCTAAACCTTGTAAAGTTTTTAATTATTCGTCCACGAAAAGTTTTCTTTCACAAAAATATACGTAATGTAATTCTCTATATACCGAGTTTAAAAATCGGCCGAACCAATTATTTTTTTTATAAGCGTTGAAGTGTATAATTTTTTTGTAAAATTAATGAATTCCGTTAAAATGCTAAATTCAAACGGTTATAAAAATAAAAACTTACTTACGGTTTTCGAGATTTTTTCTGTACCGTTAGTAAAACGTATGAGTATGCGTCAACGATAATATTTAGGCGTTATTAGAAATTAATGACTAGTCTGTGTTAACTCTGACTAACTTTAATAAACATTAATATGACTGACTTAGTCATTTTGAAGAATGTCTAATGTTGTTAGACGATGATACAAATAATTTAATAAAGGATTAATAGGAATACATACATTTTATGATTGTCTAGTCATTGTCATTACTGACAATGACAATAATATCCCAAGTTAATAGAAAATACAACTAGAGTTGTGGAAAGGTATAATATAATATTAGCTATTTAGAGATAAACAATCAGGCACGTATTCAGGATCACATTTCGAGGGGAATTTTTAAAATATTTTTAATACATGTATCAAAGTTATAAAATATTATATTATTAATTTAATGATCATTTTAAATAGTAAAAAATATATATTTGTATTTTTAGTACGAGTTCTTAAATCCTATTCTGAGTTAAGTACGGTATTTTGAAAATGTCTCTTTTTTTTTTAGTTTTTAATTTATAAAATTTTAACGTATTGATATCAAGAGATGAAAATTTAATACAAGCATATTTATAGGTATTTCTATAAGTACTGATAAAATCTCGAAAATCGTTCATTAAGTTTTTGTTTTATAACAGTTTAAAGTTGATATTTTGATAGAAACCACTAGTTTTACTTAAAATCACATACTTCAACGTGCATAAAAAAATAATTGATATGAAATTATCTTTAAGAAATTTGGTACATAGATAGAGAATTACAAGGCGAATATTTTGATGTAACAAAATTTTTTACGAATGAATAATTGAAATTTTTATAAAATTTGATTGAAAAAAATTTGGAAAAAACACTGACACATTCACTAAAAATAAATATTATTATGATAGCAATCATGACAGCGATATCCACTAAACTTCTAAAACGAATAAAGTTGTTTTTATATTTTTTAGATTCTGAATGAAGTGAAGAAGCTAGTGTTTTTACAATAATGTTTATTCATTTTAGATTCTGAACAAAGTGAAGAAGCTAGTGTTTTTACAATGATGTTTATTTTTTTCTTTTTTTTTTTTTGTGTTAAAACTTTTTCGTATAGAAATACTTGTCCAAAAGTTTCGATCAATAACTTTTTGAAACCGGATTCGCCTCTAGATTGTACTTTAAAGAGGTCATTTTTTGAATTTCTCAATTCTTCAATTTTT
>JAIPRM010010464.1:0-13748 GCA_025469315.1 Stegophylla sp. TES_Ste_2020
TAATTAGCAAAAATAAATAGATATGTTGTATGTAAAAATAGAACATACCTATATTGCCAATCTGTTTTTACTAAAATCATTTTTGTTCGAATTTTATCAGAGCTCAAATTAAGTGTTAATACATAGCATTATTGAACATAATATTAGGGAAGCTATTGCTATAACATGTTAAAATATTTCATAACTAAATTTGTGGTTGGGGGTGTGGGGGCAAAGCACCAACGTCTCTAGGCTACAGCCTAGGTAGCCTAGTCCTAAATCCGGCTCTGACGCAAGACCAAACAATTCGTGATCCACTCAAAATTATGTCGCGATCGACTGGTCAGCCCTGCACTATATGACTAATGCAAATTATTAATTGACAAACTCGAAATTTTGAGATGTGAAGTTGGAATTTTTGAATTACGAAGTCGAAATTTCAAAATAAAATCAAAATTGTCACAAATATTCTGTTTATATGGCACTACATAGCTTTCGTATAGTGGTAAAATTTATTTGATAATACATATTTCCATAATAATAGTTAAAGTTCTTAAATTATAAGTTACTATGACTAATGTTATAGTTCTGTCACATGATTATAAAGATGAACCGTTTACTGCATTCATTTGTGAAAATGATTGATCTATGGTCATAAAACCAGATCAGACTGAATGGTGAATACTGGAGTTTATCTAAGTTTTAACATCAGATAAATGTGATATTAAACTAGGTATTGAAGAAAAATTTAGAAATAACTAATAAGTAAATAATTAATTACCATAATCATCACTACCAAAGAAGCTGTGCTCTTTTGATTTTTGTTTACTATAAACATTATTTAATTTTTTTTTAAATCCAAGGGGGAACATGTCCCTTCTACGTCCCCCCTAATGGACGCTCACGGCAACATCACTATTTCATTGTATAATAATAAATATTTTTTGCCGAATCGAAAAGTCGTCAAGGCGACGAATAGCTAGATTATTATTTTCAAAACGTTCGTAAAAAAACGGACGTGACAAAAATGTATTTTAAAATTTCTGACGAAAACAAAATTTTAAATCTCTGACATGTCGAAAAAGAGACCACTCTCGGTAACCCCGAAGAGTTTAAACGCAAAATCCGAAAAAAGTTCGACGTCAAAATCTACGAACGATCTGTTTGAAACGTTTGAATTTTACGCTCGAATAGTCAAGTTGAGAATATTGAGAAATGACGACGCGGACGGTGAGTGAAACGAATAAATAAAAATGTAATTACTGCGTAATGTTTAGTAAATCTTTGTAGGTTTGCTAAATTATTAAGATGTATAAATTGAATTTATTAAATTCACAATGTTTTTCGCCCTAAAAATTCATTTGCTAAATCATTACATATTATTTCGATTTGTAATAGGTATTATTATCGATAATGTACGTGTCGTGTTCGTCAAACCATTTAAACGCATTTTCCCCGCTGTTTACAATAACGATATTAATCTTTCAAAAAAAGGCTCTGTTTAAAACACAAATAACAGAGTTGTTATAAAAATTAAAAAAAGGCTCTGTTTAAAACACAAATAACAGAGTTGTTATAAAAATTAAAATAATAATAAATTAGAATAAAACAATACCTACTATTTCAACAGTTCTCAACGCTGTTATTGTGGCGTAGTGGTTAAGGTAGCAAAATTAGATTACGGCGATACCGGGTTCGAATCTCACCAGGTAAATGAAACATTTTGTACTTTTTTCAACCGTGACTGACCAGAGGTGACATAATAAATAATATTAATACTAAAATTATATAAAAAGCGAATTAATATTGATTTACGATGGTTAAAGCTTCTTAATTTTTTTTTATTATGACGTTTATATTTTATTGTAACTTAATATTATTGATGGATTATTCATTAGGTGTAAGGGAATATATGAAGAATCAATTTTCGTTTTTCGTTAATGATGTAGGTGTGTAACAAAATCATTTTTAAATCAAGGTTTAAGTTCAATTCTTAAAAAAGCGGACATACTTCGCACGATGGGTGTACTTCGCACGACGGGTGGTATTCTCTTGACGGGCGTATTAAATTTTAAAGAAACGATAAATCATTTCTTCAGTAAAACGATTCTGAACAAAGGAAGTTAATAATATAAGAAAAAAAATGCA
The DNA here is from genome assembly GCA_025469315.1 of Stegophylla sp. TES_Ste_2020. Taxonomy (NCBI): domain Eukaryota; kingdom Metazoa; phylum Arthropoda; class Insecta; order Hemiptera; family Aphididae; genus Stegophylla; species Stegophylla sp. TES_Ste_2020. The sequence continues at coordinate 2,128 of JAIPRM010010464.1, forward strand.
AAAATTCGGAGTGCCGGGCTGGAATCGAGCCTGGTGCTGTCGCGCACTAGGCCGGTTCCATTACCACTAGGCCACAACACATAACTTGAATTATAAGGTGAATTAGTAGGTATGTAGTATAATAACCGAAAATATTGAATTTTCAAAATAAAATAAAATAGTTAGAAAACTATTGTTGCACGTGGATATTATTTCACACCATCATCGTATTCATAGTCGAAAAATACACATGATGGCAATAAGGAAAATATCAACCTTCTTGGAATGATTACAAAACTACAAAAGGAAAATGGATTTTATTCGATTGTATTATATTATTATTGAAAATTAAATGTGAAATTCATAGATATTCAAAGCCCAAATATTTGCATAAGAAAAGAACATCAAAATACCAACTAAATAAAGGTTGATAAATAATGAATTTATAAAAATTGATTTGGTATTATTGTTTTTACGATTTCTATAAAGATTTTTATAACCTGTCACATACACAGACCCAAAATTGTCGAGTACCCAACATTATATAATAACATTTGTTTTAAATAACTTAATTCAAAATTACTAATATTGTTTATTAACTATAGGTCCGCTCAGAAACGTTTAATTAAATAAATGATTTATCGTTTTTTTTAAATTCAACTCAACAACCTAGAATATCCCACCCAAGGAGCGAAGAATATCTATAGTGTGATATTTTATTTACTTTAATATTTTTATGTCACCCTCGAAAAAATTTTAGATTCTGAGTAAAGCAATGAATCTATAGTGTTTTTTTAATGATGTTTATTTTTATGTTTTTATAAACACATGTTTTCATATAAAAATACTTGTCTAAAATTTTCGAACCGTATATTTTTTAATCACATTTGCCTCTAGGGCTCTAGATGGTACTTTTGAGAAGTCTTTTTTCGAAATTCGCAATAGTTTTCTCAAAATTTGGGTAAATCTACCCAATATTAGATAAATTTGCCTCGGAAATTATCTTTTTGTAATCCAAACTTATTAAAGAAAGATAATAATAATTAAAGATTACAAAAAATATTTTGGCGCTAGAACATTTTTTTTTCTTTATTACATTTTTTTTTTACTTTTCCAAGTTAAAAGTGAAATATAAACTTTCCGAGTAAAAACTCAGCTTATCGAAGAAATGATTCATCGTTTTTTTTTAAAAAAACATGACCCGCGAATAGAACAAAAAAACATCTCGTATAGTTTAAACCTAACCGGTCATTGTGTACTACACTATTACACAATTTTTGTATACAGTCGTTTCGAAATACTCGACGTGGCTGATGGCACTGCGGAAGCACCCAGACGCGGTGCTCCGGTGCGACTACGTTCGGCTGCTGTTAATGGCGCTTAATTATCCGGAGCCCGTGGTGCCGTTCACCGACTATCCGCCGGACGTGATCAGCATGCCGGACGGTGGCAACTGGAGGACGATGGCCCGGACCATTTTCCGCCGGGACGACCACCGTCGCAGAGCACACCCGCCCGTGTTGACCGCCGTGTCCGAAGACAAGTGCCAGTTCGCCGCCAGCCAGGCGGACGCGCGCTTGTTGCAGTGCTTCTACGCGCGGTCCGACGAGCCATTGCACCTGTGGACGTTCAAGCTCAACTCACCATCTAAACCGCCGGCCGACGATCCGGTGCACGCAATACCAGCGGACTGGGAACGGTCGCTAGCCGGACAGCGAAAGGTGCGTGACGAACCCGCCGCCACGACCAGGTACCATTTTAGATTCTGAGTGGAGCTGGTGTTATTACAACGATTTATTTCTTATTTATATTTTTCCGATAAAACATTTTCGTGTACAAATGCCTACTTGTCTAAAAGTTTCGAAAAATAATTTTTTTAAGAAGTAACATTTTAAATGATATTTTTCCTCTAGATCAGTGTTACTCAATTTTTTTCGAAATGCGATCTTTAAGTTTCACGGAAAATCTATGTCAACCACGTGGTTTTAGATTAACAAAATAAAAAAAAAACCAGACATATATTGCACAATGGGTGTTCTTCGCACGACGGGTGGGATTCTCTTGACGGGTGTATTGAATTTTAAAGAAATGATAAATAATAACTTCAATAAAACGATTCTGAACGAAGGAAGTTAAAAATATAAGAAAAAAAAAAACGAAAATTGATTTTCATATCTTCACATACACCTAATGAATACTCCTATAAATAATTTCAAATTACAATAAAATATAAACATTTAGTAAGAACTGAACTCGGAACCGTCGCAATTTGGTCGCAACATCAAACCGTTAGGCTACGACGACTTTGCTGCAGTCGGGTGAAATAATAAGTATTTAATATATTAATGGAAAATATTGAATTTTCGAAATAGAATAAAATAATTAGGAAACTATTGATGCACGTGGATCACACCATCGTGTTCATTGTCGAAAAAGGAAAAAAACGGTCCGTGTTGTTCGAATACTGATAACGAGACAAAACGGATAGTGTGTGTCGTTCATCAAACTAAAAACGTGCGAACTATACCATTGCACTGTACACGGACATTTAAAACCGTTAAGTGTGGCCACCTATATAAACACTGAATAGTATGCCACTATTAATAAATATGAAACACGAATCCCTTTGTAAAATTATCGGCAAAGTTTATATAATAGTAATATAAAGTTTACATAATTATATATAATTATGTTGGGAATCCCACGATACGATTAAGGTGCACACGGATTGAGGCCGCACGCGACAAGACGGAGCCGACTAAATGTTTATTGGTAGATGCCGCCTTTGTCGTAATTTATTCGATTTTTCTTCAGTTAAACCCTTGTAAAATGTTTAATTATTCGACCGTAAGAAATTTTATTGCACCAAAATATTCGCAATGAAATTTCCTATCTAGCCACCAAATTTCAAAACAATCCGTCAAACCAATTTTCTTATATGTACGTTAAAGTGCGTGATTTTAGGTATAACTAACGAATTCAGGCGAAATTATAAATTCAAACGGTTATAAAAAAAATAGTTGACTAACGATTTTTGAGATTTTTTCAGGTCAAGTAGACATATATGTCAGTGAGATAATATTAAATTTTCAAGTCTTAATATCAAAAATCAAAATTTTTATTACCTAAAAACTAACAAAAAATGAGATATTTCCGAAATTTTCAAAATGCCGCACTTACCTCAAAATTGATCAAATCTTTTTGAAGTTTTTATGAAATGTTCTCGTAGCTATTTTTAATGGTTGGTGAAAATTTAAAGTCTTTAGCTACATTATTTTAGAAGTTATGTAAAAAAGAAATTTTCAGTTTTACTGAAATTTCGGTAATTGTGTGTTTTGCTGTTTTTCGTTAATTATTCGACAGTTTTTCCCCGTTTTTGGGAAAAGTATTGAGAAATTGGAAAAAAGACCTCTTTAAAGTACCATCTGGGTGTTCACAGAAAGAGAAAAAAATATATATACATCATTGTAAAATCATAAGCTTCTTCACTTCGTTCAGAATCTAAAAGTAAAGTGAAGTAAAGTAAAGTAAAATAAAATAAAGTATAGACAAGAAATCCGGACATACTTTGCACCACGGATATTCTTCGCCTTTCGGGTCAGATACTCTTGGTGGGTTTGTGGAATTTAAATGAAACGATAAATCATTTCTTCAATAAGATGATTCTGAACGAAAGAAGTTAATAATATATAAATTAATATTACTTGTCATTTTCAACACACTTACCAAGAGTGTCTGACGCGAAAAATGAAGAAAACCCGTGGTGCGAAGTGTGTCAGGCCTTTTTGCCATTACTTTACTTACTTCTTTTTTATCTTATAAATAAAGGAAAAAAAACTTAATGAGAAAAAAAAATGTTAGAAAAATATCCAAATTTTTTTTTTTTTCACATTTTCAAAAATTTCTTGCGCCAATATCTTTCTTATATTATTGAGAATTGTGAAATTCAAAAAATGACATCTTTAAAGTACCAACTAGAAGCAAATCCGGTTTCAAAAGTTTGCTGATCGAAAATTTTGGCCCAGTAGATCAATACAAAAAAGTTTATATAGAAAGAAAAAAGTAAAAAATAAATAAATAAACATCATTCTGAAAACACCAGCTTCTTCACTTCGTTCAAAACTAAAAATTAATTAAGAAACAAAAAATTAGAAAAAAGTCCAAAATTTTTTTTTCACATATTCAAAATGTTTTTACGCCAAAATGTTTCTAATATTATTGTCTATCTATGTTTAAATTTGTATAAAGTTTGGATCAAAAAAATATGGTTTAAGTGTAGTTTTTGTCAAATTTTAGGTAGATTTTTCTAAAATAAAAATTGAAGAATTGAGAAATTCGAAAAATGACTTCTTCAAAGTACCAACTAGAGGTAAATCCGGTTTCAAAAAGTTACTGATCGAAATTTTTGGACAAGTATTTCCATACGAAAAGTTGTACACAGAAAAAAAAAAATAAACATCATTGTAAAAACACTAGCTTCTTCACTTCATTCAGAATCCAAAACTAATCCAAAGTGTTCACGGATTTGAATGGCAAACAAAATTATTTCCATTACGTTTTAGTCGTACACGCTTCATAAAAAAACTATTTTAAGAAACGATTTTTTTCAATCAGACCCTTGTAAAATGTTTAATTATTTGTCCGTATGAAATTTTATAGCACTAAAATATTTGCTATAAAATTCTCTACCTAGGCACTAAGTTTCAAAACAATCGGTTGGGTCAATTTTCTTTTTTATGTACGTTAAAATGCGTAATATTAGATAAAACTAACGAATATTATCGAAATTCTAACTTCAAACGGGTATAAAAAAAAAGTAAACTTATGATTTCGAGATTTTTTCAGGTCAATTAGACATATTTGTCAGTGAGATCATATTAAATTTTCAAGTCTTAATATCAAAAATCAAAAATTTTATTATAAGAATCTAACAAAAAATGAGAAATTTCCAAAATTTCCATAATACTGCACTTAACTCAAAATTGATTACATCTTTTTGAAATTTTCATGAAATATTCTCGTGACTATTTTTAGTAGTTAGTGAAAGTTTCAAGTCCCTAGCAGCATTATTTTAGAAGTTATGTCAAAAAGTAATTTAAGGGGGAGTTCTTACACCAAATCACCCATCCACTAACTACGCCACTGGTTATTAGTACACGTTTTGTTTTGCAGGATAATCACTGCCAACGAGGACCATTGCAGAAAAATACTAAATACGTATCAAGAAATCCTTAATATGGGCGCAGCGAAATTCAAATGGAACGATAAAAGCCAACTGACGGGAGACACGATACCCGGTTCCGATCTGTGCATCGATTGGTAATATTACAACGCACTTTTTTCCACTGTCCCCCCTCCATCATGGTTATTGTTCTAAATTTATTGATCATCATGGTCTAAATATTTTCTTTCACATAATATTATGTGATAATGATTAACACTTTAATAAGCAATAAATAAAAATCAAAATAATTAGAAAACCAGCAGAAAAACTACAAATATTTTAAAATATACGTGCGTCACGCCAGCCCAACCCATATCGAATTTTTCAATTAAATAACTTGCAATATTTAGTACGTCATTTGTACGTATTTGTACGACATAAATCAGAATTTGTACGTATTCGGTTAAAGAGTTTTAACCTAAATTCTGTGGGCGGGCTGGCGTGACGTCACCCCAGCCCGCCCACCCAGAAAATCTGAGACAATCACGAAGTCTCAACGTGCAATATATAGTACGTCATTTGTATGTATTTGTACGAAATTAATCAGAATTTATACGTATTCGGTTAAAGAGTTATAACCTAAATTCTGGGGGCGGGGTTACGAGACGTCACGCCAGCCTGCCCTCTCATAAAATCACGAAATGTTCGCTTTCAATGTTTTGGTACGTCATTTTTACGGTCAAATTCAGAATTTCTTACGAATTCAGTTGAAGAGTTATCAATGAAATTTCTCGGGCGGTCTTTCTATTCATTTATATATTTTGGGTTAGTTTTGTATTGATACTTGGTGGGTGCATAAATAGTAAATTGATTGTAATTAAAATATTTTTAAATATTTATATATATATATATATATATATATATTGCAAATTAATTGCAAATTGGTTTTTGGAAACTGAAAATCAAAATTCTATACTTGGCGAATTTTTAAAAAATTTCACCAGCTCCCCTCTTTGTCCGATTTTCCTCAAATCAATGCCAATATTTATATATATTATAATCGCGCCCAACTTACTAACTTACCTTACTTTGATCCAACTAATCGTTATTATTAATGATTGTTATGAAATGTACCAGTACAATACTATAAGTACAAGGTTTATGCCAAAGAAGAAAATATCAGATTATACGTAAACAAAAAACTACATAAGTACATCTGGTTACGGCTAACTCGTATTTAACAGCTCCAATTCGCGAGCATGTTCGTTTGCAAATATTTTACCTTGAAGTATACCAACATTTTGCGGATATTATTAGTGATTTTGCGTACTAGTTTTCAATTTTTAAGGACAAATACTTTTTTCAAAAATAAAAATAAAAAAAAAACTGTTGTACATGCTGATCAAATGTTGCAAAATTTCGAAAAATTAATGTATCAGATTTTCCAAAATACCATAATTTTTACGTGTACTCTGCATAATTTTTCGGACTAGTTTTTTTTTGGCGGACAATTACTTTTTTGGCAAATAAAAAAGACTGGTGTATATTCAATACGTAAAACAACAAAAAGATTTATCTCTCCTATTTTTCACTCAATAAAAAAAATTTTGGTTCAATTAATCAAAAATTTTAATAAAAAAATTGTGATATGCCAACAAAAAGACTCCGTCAACTAACTACGAGTTAATATATCGATAATTATATGAAAAAATCTCACTATTTAAAAGAGTTCTGATATTAATGAGATGCTAAATAATTTCTTAAATTCATTAGTATAGAATATTTTATAATAATATTGTTTTTGTTCGATGAAATGTGATTATTTAATGAAAATAATTAATCTTAACTTGGCTGGTACTCATAGTATTGTAGAAACATTGAAAAAAAAATTAGCACAGAACGGCGCAAATTACAGACTGTTAACAAAAGTTCGGGTCAGACAGATTAACTCGTAAACAAGTCTACATCTCCAAGTTATGGCTAATTTCATTATTAATATACGCCGTCCTGTGCTAATATTTTTTTCAATGTTTGTACAATTGAACATCTTGAAATTTTTGTGAAGTGATATTTTTTCAAGTTGAGGCACAGAATTTTGGGATTGATTTCACTTCTTTATTAACCTCAAAATTCAGGAACTTTTTCAACAATGTGCCTTTTTGGTACAGAATTTTGAGATTGATTTCACTTCTTTATCAACTTCAAAATTCTATATTTTCTCCCAATCGCTTAAACTTACGCACAGAAAGCTTTTTTTACTTCTCCGAAGTATTTTTTTGTGGATTTCAATTATTTTTCTGAAGGTCGTTGTTCGGTACCGATTTTACCTGTTTTTTAATTTCAACTTTTACTTAAGTACTTATTTACTATTTTTTATAAATAACAAGTTCAAAGATAATATTATTAAAAATGAGAGTACCTATAAATATGTATTAAAAATGTCAATTTCGAGTTGTTATACCATTATTACACTTACCAGATTCACTATATGACTGAAGTAGTACATCATGGTTATTATCTTTTTCATCATCAATGAATTTCTTTATACCTAATGCTTGATTGATGTTATAGCGTCCTAATTTTACAAAAGTGTATAAGGCATTCGAACTTATCCAACCATTTAAATGCCTACTTATGTCCTTCCATACAATATTTAAAGCGATTACTATGTCTGAAAATACATGTACGGTCAATTTTTATAAATTTTTAACAAAAATGGAAATTTAACCATTTAATAGTAATTAACTTTATTTTACAAGTAATTAAAATATATTAGTAGTATATTAGTAGTAATACTACCAATAAAATAATTGTTTAGTACTTACTTCCTGTTTCGGTATTTATGACTCCATCTTTGAAGTGATGTACAGCTTCCACAATCTGGGAAGGTGACACGGCGAGTTTTCTTTCAACCATTTTCTCATCAAATATGTAATAATGGTAAGTAGAAACACGTAATTGAAAAAGAATTAAGACCACCATAAATCCAATACATAAATGACAAATGTTGTATTCAATAATGCATGGGATGATAGCAATTTTTATTTATAAAGCTAACTATGACACGTCCGTGAAGTTGACACCACCACGAAAATTCGAGAAAATTAAAACCACATAAACAAGTTAAGGGGATTCCCCGTATATAATAGTGTACCTACATGATAAACACAGAAGCGCGAGCATTTCGGCGGTTGTATATTATACATGTTTAATGTATATTATGTATATTGTATGTTATAAATGTATATTATTATATGCAAACTAGGAACTATAAATATAGAATTTTATCCAAGCGGACGAATCTAACAAATTAAACATATTCATATATATAATTTATGAATGTAAAAATTTGCCCTATTGTTTTAACAACAATGTCAATTTTTTTAATTTACTTTTTATATTGTTTTTTAATACATTTTTCTAAACTATTTTTGTAATATTATGATTGTGCGCATGCGAGAGTCAGTACATAGAAAAACGGATCGCTGATTGCCAATAAATGAGACTGATTATATTATTACTATAATCGACAATATAATATTAGGTATAATTTTATTGAAGTTGTAATATTTGTGGTGATTTGAATGTAGACTGAATCCACTCAATGCGGTGCGTACGGTTCGTGCGTTGTAGGATACGATACGATATTAGGTGGTGGGAGAGGGGTGGCAATTGTAAAAGAAATCGACAATTTTATAAATATATCTATAAATAATATTTGTATAATAATTATAATATGAATGTATTAATAAATAGCTACACATCGTAGAAAAAATATAATATTTTCTTGTTTTAATCGTGACAAGTGCTACCTAACACTCTCACACAGCCAAAATGCAGTGGCGGATTTAACGGTCGTTTAGTCGGCAAATTCCGACAAGGCCCCCATACATATTTTGTTCTGGGGGCCCCCTGATCATTAAATAAAAAAAAAAAATATATTGGAAAAGTAAATAAAATACGTACTTATTATCATTAATTATAAATTTATAATCAATGGTATTATGCGGCAATACCATTGGTTTTTTAATTTTAGTGATACTGCAACTGGACCTTACAGAAAAAAACAATGTTTTTGATAAACAAAATAGTAGACAGTAGAGCCGTTAATTCAAGTGTCTTATCCATTATTACGGAAATCGGAATGATAATTCACTAATATGCAATTTATTATTGAAACGAAATATTATACCTTAAATCTTACTATAAATTTATTTAGAAAAAAAAATAAATTAGGGAGGTATATTATTTGATTTTTTTCAGAATAAATGTTTCTCAACTCAAAATAAATAATAATATATTTCTGACATCAGTGAGCAAGAGAGAGTTAGAGTTAGAGTGACCAATAACTTCCACTCATTTCTCTCTATCATTTTGATAAATCTTATATGATTCTTGTTATTTTTTTCTTATATGTATATAACTAGGATTCAAACTGTATTGCTTCTAAATCATTTTTAGATTCTGAACGAAGTGAAGAAGCTAGTGTTTTTACAATGATATTTTTTTTTCTGTGTACAACTTTCCGTATGGAAGTACTTGTTCAAAAGTTTCGAGCAGTAATTTTTTGAAACCAAATTTCCCTCTAGATTGTACTTTAAAAAGGTCATTTACTGAATTTCTCAATTCTTCAATTTTTTTTTTTTTTGGAAAAACTACCCAAAATTTGACAAAAACGACTTGAAAACCATCATTTTTTGATCCGAACTATATGAAACTTTAAACATAGATAGAAAATCATATAAGGAAAATTTTGGACATGTTTCTAACATTTTTTTTCTCATTTATTTTTTATATTATTAACTTTCTTTGTTCGGAATGGTTTTATTGAAGAAATGATTTATCGTTTCTTTAAAATGCAATACACCCGTCAAGAGAATCTCACCCGACGTGCGAAGAACACCCCGACGAGCGAAGTACAACCATTGTGCGAAGTATGTCCGGTTTTTTTTAAGTTAAAACACAAAATTTAAACGGATAATTTTAAATCTTTAATGTTTGATTTTATTTTGTACTGTGAATCAAATTGTTGTTCAACAAATAAGTGTATTTATACATTTTAAAGTTATTTAATTGCAACAACTCAAATACAATTTTAAGATGTGTTTAGTGCAATTATTTAAAGGAGTTTTCAGAAAAATAATGCAATTAATTTTAGTGCATTTTTAACGAGATAAAGTGCGAGCTATATGTAAATTAACTACTACATTTTCTTTTCGTAAAAGCCAAGTAAGTCTTGCTCGGGGCCCTTCTAAGGTGTTTGCCGACTATTATTTAACTCATAAATCCGCCACTGCCAAAATTCTTACGCATTTAAAAAGAAAAAAAACTCTGATTTAGGAGTTTGTTCCATACATTTATCTTCTTTTTTTCTTTTTTGACCATGGGTATCTTTCTGCACTGCAGAGACCTAGAAGTTTCTTACAATACTTTCTTATAATACACTAAGTTTCTTATAATACTCGACATGTATTATGACATTATATTAATGCTTTTAAAATGAAATAATATAAAAGTAAAAATATAATTTGAATTTAACAAATCAGTTCTGAATTGTATCGATACTGTGTACTATACTGTGTTTCAAGTTTATTTAGAATTATGTATGTGAAAATTGTTGTATCAAAAGTATTAAAAAAGTGCAAAAATTGTATTATTTCGATTTTTGATCATCAAAAATGATCTAGGTGCCTACTATACATTCACATCCACGGTAACGGGTTTTTCAAAATGATTCAATAAAAATTAAATGCCCTTTCAATTTACCTCATTTAAATTTAAATAACCAAACCTAACCTAACTTTTAAATTGAATTCGTACAAATTCTGATTTTTATCGTACAAATAACGTTGGTACTAAACATTGCACGCAAACATTTCGTGATTTTTTGGGTGGTCGGGCTGGGGTGACGTCACGCCAGCCCGCCACAGAATTTAGGTTATAACTCTTTAACCGAATACGTACAAATTCTGATTTATGTCGTACAAATACGTACAAATGACGTACTAAATATTGCAATTTATTTAATTGAAAAAGTCGATATGGGCTGGGCTGGCGTGACTTACGTTTAAAATATACAAAAATCTACACTTAAAAGTTTTGATTATAAATTATTTAATTATTAAATTAATTTATGAATAGTAAATTTGTATAAGCTTAATATAAAATCTACGTATTTATATGTGACAAACAAATATGCAATAAATTGCTATAAGTCTCAACAGGGGCGTGCTCACGGGGGGGATGAGGGTGTCATATCCCCCCCTATGAACTTTTTTTTTTTTATGAGTTGTAGTGTATTATGTAGTAATCACGGTCATCTACACAGGTTGGCGTACAGAACGTCATCAAGGTTGAAGTGGCGTTTGTAGTAACTATTAGCGCTAGTAGTCATCGACCCGACTTTAACATGTTAAACATAGGGGAAATTATGATTTTTATTTTTTTTTACCAAAACTATTACACGTACATAAAAAAC
>JAIPRM010010465.1:0-13748 GCA_025469315.1 Stegophylla sp. TES_Ste_2020
TTTTGTGTCTCGGCAGCATTTTGCTTCATTGACGAATTTTTTTACTGGCTAATTCCCACAGCTTAAAACTACTTACTTGGCTAAAACTTACACTACAGTTTATATATACACAAATACTATGACATATATTTTATATATTCTTAATAATACAACAATGTGTACTTATATAGATAATAATTTATCAGAATAATTGACTTCTTTAGATTGTTTTTATGGTTTTCTTTGATTTTATGCTATTCGTTTTAGAAAATTTACATTCAAATAATAATTATTATGAAAGTAGTTCCAAACGTGGATAGCAAAAATTCGCAGAAACGGATATTTTTCAATACTAGATAAAAAATTAATATCAAAACATTTTACTAAAAATAAAATACAGAAGTAAAACGTTATACCTAACATTCACACGAAATTTAACGGTCGAATGAATGATTTAAGTTCTGACAGCGTTTCTTTCTATACTAAATAATATTATTACAGGTAGTAGAAAAATATTAAATAAATAAAAAAAAAAAAAATGTTTATAGGGCTTGACTTCAGTGTTCTAGATTCGTTATTAGATTTCTACGTACTCAATACGTACACATCTCATACGTGTACACCGGATTTAATACAAACCGGAAGTTGGCCGTTGACTGGAAATTTTCCTTATACTACAGTACAGAATTATTTTCAATATTTTAAGATTGAATAAGATTTTTTTTTGTTTATGTTTGAAATTTTAATTGTAGGAAAAAGCCTTGCAAAGTGTAGAGCAAGCGAAAATACCAAAAGAAAAATGTCTTATTCAGTATACAGTAGCTTCTACGTCGGCCGATAAAAAATTAGACCCTTGTGCGACGAGTAACACAATGGTATGATATTAAAATCGTTCTTAATTAGTTTAGATATTTTTGTATAAGAATAATACTACATCGACTGCCTTATTTGAACATTTTTTATGGGCGTATACGATTGAGAATGAATTATTATTTAAAATGTTTGAAGGTGTTTAATATTAGAGTTGAGTTTGTTAATCTCGTTTATCGGAGGTCCGAAAATGTATTTACGCCAATTGTCATGAAATTAATTTATGCAGATTGATTTTATTACATCCGATTCGTATTTCATACGTAAACTATTTGTAATACATCTGATATTCATCTATTTCCTTCGAACGTACACAATCATTTTCTTTAGTTGTATACTTAATAAATGATACTTTTGACTTTGCTTTTTTGATTTTTGTACTTTGTTTCGATCAATAAGCTCCTGATAAATGAGAATTTGTTGATGCATTAGCATTTGAGCGTACTGGAGTGGAAAATTATAAATACTCCTCCGGGGAGGGCCTATGGCCGAATAGTCGTGGTTAGACGACGATTGGACGATTGATGAATTTTTGGAAGAGTGTTAAAAGCTCCTTTTTCTGAAGTCAGAAATGTGATTATGAGTGGATTGATAAGTCTTGATGGAGTCAGACAGTTAGTTGTTAGACGTCCTCCTTAATTAAATGCAGGATTGATGTTGATGGAGTTGCAAATGGCAGCATTGTCAACAGACTAAGATTAGCCGGAGATTTATGTCTTAGAATAGCGGATCTTTCGTGCTTAGACTAGCTGATTGGAGGCCCAAATGGGAGAAGTGGCGGTAGGATGAATAATATTATAATATTGTGGTGACGAATAGATTGGGGGATTAAATAGCGTAGGGGACAGAGAGAACTTGGCCCCACTTTAGCCTTTTGTTCACTGCAGAGGTGATAAGTTTAGAAAAATGCACACGACCTTCTCCAAAATTCACTGAAACCAACATGGCTTCAGAAGCTCCTCCTCCCCACAACATCACTACACAACTTCTCAGCGTCATCGACAACATCATAACACTTAACCGCATTTTGGTTATACCTGCACACAACAATGACGAAATGTTACATTTTTATAATAATGTGATTATTTGATTTTATTTTTGTAGTTGTGCACTAAGCCTGGAGATTTTTGTAAGCTCTGCACAGATAGCCTGGCTTCATTTGTTGAAAAAGTAATGATTTGGGAAAAGTATGACGTTATTTGATATTATTAAATTCTCATTATTTGTATTATTTTAAGGGATGCTACGCAGCGAATAATGCAAAAGGATTTATAATAGATTGTATCGACGCGGACGACCCTGGCAGTGTCTGTTGTTGCCCTTCCGGTCCGTTCCCTGCATTTCATGCTTTATTAGACGGTTTGAATGGCGTCAAAGAACCACAATGTTGTCCAAAATATGATATATTTGGTACACAAGAAAACAACGTTGCACATTCCTCGTGAGAATATTTAATCAATAGCAAACGATATTCAACATGCAAAAAAAAAAAAAAAAAAAACAAAGTGCAATAGACAAATTTTTTACTTGACACCTTGACAACATCATAATATTAATTTTACTGACAAAACAATGTCTTAAATTATAATATTATATTATAATGATGACAACGATAATATGCTGGTTCAAAAATTTTCTTAGTTATTTGTATTTAATTTCATTTCAAAGTTATGTTCATATTCTTGAAATACACCGACATTTCTACTTTACCTAGGAATGGAAATCCTGAAAATTCCGTGATAGAAATATTTCCTCAGAATCCCCAAAAATATCAAAATCTGGATGACACGGATGGTTTGATGATATTTTTGATCAGGGAAATATGAATCAAATAGATCGTTGACTACAAATCGTACGTTTTATTTTCTTACCCAAAAAAAAAAAAAAATACGTTTAGAATAACGTTCTTTTAATGAAAATCTTATTTTTATAAGAATGAGAAGTTATGACTGCCGAGATAAAATTGATAAAATATGCACCAAAAAATCAAGAATATGTGTAGAAATAAATCCATTAAATAAGCACAAAAAACACTAAATATGAAAAATAAATATTAAATTTTATTTTAATGAATATTTTTAGATTCTGTACGAAGTGAAGAAGCTAATGTTTTTTACAATGATGTTTATTTATACCTTATCTAAAGTACTATATTATAGATTGATTAATTGACTATATAAATAATCTTGGTGAATATTCGATTCCATCAGGGCTTCAAACCCTTAAAACCAATTTCATTATTAACTGGTTTTATAGGAAAATCAACATAACCAAAAAGGAAACAAAACCATTATTTTAAATTTTATAGAACAAATTCAAAACGCTAAACCAGAATTTTATTTAATTTTCAAATGAAAAATGTTTGATCTTATTTTACATCCTGTTTTTACTATTTTGTTTTTTTCTGTACAAAAGTCTCAATCAGAAACTTTTTTAAACCAGATTTTCCTCTATTTAGTACTTTAGAGACGCTTCTTTCTTTAAATTTATCAATTCTACAATTTTTTTTTTTTTTTGGAAACATTATCGAAAATTTGACTAAAAAGACTTGGAAACCATCATTTTTTTTGTCCAAAACAAAAGTAATCATCATTTTATGTAAACAATAAACAGTAATAATAGTAAGGAATGGATGAATGACGCCACCGCTGACCGATCAGACACAACCCGATGCTTAACAATTGCTCGCAACGGGCCACTTGGTGATTGAAATTATATCTCTGGACTATAGAGCAACGGAGCTCATTCATTTGGATGAACAAAAAACTTGTGATTCTCTCAGCACATAGAACTTAGAATTCTAGGGAAACAATAATTGACTATAACCAAGGTTGGAATTTTATTTTTTTTTTACTCTTAAGGCACACAATTTTTTTAAATTTAATATTGTAAATTAATTAATTACATTTAATTCTGTCAGAAAAAAAAAACAATAAATAAAAAATAGATAGATTTAGTTGTCTTCAATAAAACAAAATAAAAATGCAAATATTTCAACAAAATTTAAACTAAAAATATATAAGTAAATTAAACCTAAGTAAAGCAAATATAAGTAAAGTGAAACAAAGTAAAGTAATGTAAAGTAAAGCAAAAATTAGCATAGTATAGATAAGAAAGACAGACATACTTCGCACCTCGGGTATTCTTTGTTCCTCTGGTCAGATATTTTTGGTGGGTGTATAGAATTTTAAAGAAACAATAAATCATTTCTTCAATAACACAATTTTGAACGAAGGAAGTTAATAAAATAAAAAACAATAATATTTGTCACTTCGACGCACCTACCAAAATTATCTGACTTAAGAAGCAAAGAATACACTTTCTTGTCTATACTTTTCTTTACTTTACTTATCTTTGCTTTTCTTTACTATAATTAACTTATTTTACTTTACATTACTTGAATTTACTTTACTTTGTTTACCTTTATTATCTAATAAATAAATAAAAAGAAAAAACTTTAATGAGAAAAAGTGTTAAAAAATAATGTTCTAAATCTATTTTTCTCATTTTTAATTTGTTACTGCGCCAAAACATTTCTCATATTATTGTTTAACAATGTTTAAATTTTCATAAAGTTTGGATTAAAAAAAATATTGTTTCCAAATCAACAATATTGTTAACAATATGTTTAAATTTTCATAAAGTTTGAATTAAAAAAAATATTGTTTCCAAATCCTTTTTGCCTGATTCTGAGTAATTTTTCCCAAATATTGAGAAAACAATTGAGAATTTTGAAAAATGTCGTGTTTAATAAAGTACCATCTAAAGGCAAATCTGGTTTCTAATAGTAGCTGGTAAAGAGTTTTGAACAAGCATTTCTATGCGAAGAAGAAGTGTTCACAGAAAAACACTAGTGTATTCTACTTCTGAATACTGTTCAGGTGTTTAACTTAATATTAAACACGTCAAAAAGACTTATGTACAGTCTTAATAAACAGAATCAATGAAAAAAATTTAATATTATCTCAAATGCTAAACACCCCATGACAGCGTCTGAGATCAAGGAAACCACTTAGCCCAACTGACTAATTCAGACAAACATTAACTCGATCGCGGAATTGCGTAATGAATGGAAAAATCTTACACTCAAGAATGCTAACTTGATTGATGAACATACACAACCTCTGAAGGGAATTAAACTACCTCTCCAAGAATGGGTATCTCTAAACCGACTCCGAACACGACATGCAAGGTGTGACTTTTTTATGCACCAATGAAAGCTAAGAAACAATCCTGAATGCGACTGTAGTGATGAGATTTAGATAACTGAGCGCACTATGACGGACAGTCCTTAAAAAAATTGCAAGTAGAAATAAAGGATTCTATTGTACTTGACCAGAAAAGATCTAGACCGGACATAAATCTATTGACAAAAATTAGACTAGGTTATACACAATACTGGTGATATTTTATTTTTATATTTATTTATACTGTTATTGCAATTATTATTTCTACTAAGATTACTACTTTAAAATATGTTTTATGTGCGTCCAAATATGCTGTACAATAAAAAAATTAGTAATAAAAACTATTGATCCGCGCATAGATTTCACACCACTGTACTCAGCGTAGAAAAATATGACACACTATCAACCTTCTCGAGCGTCCATAAACTAGAAATATATCTTAATATTTATCTATTTTTTCAATCAAACCCTTGTTACAATGTTTAATTGTTCATGGGTAAAAAAATTTTATTACATCAAAATATTCACAATGAAATTCTCCACCTACACATTTCAAAAATATTGATTGAACCAATTTCCTTCTATATACGTTAAAGTGTGTAATGTCAAAAAAACAGTTTTTTAAATTTCTGAATATTCCGGTAATAGCATATTTTGCCGTTTTTTGTCAATTTTTCTCGTTTTTAAAAAAAGTATTGAGAAATTTCAAAAATGACCATCTGGGTGTGATTTCTGATCTATAGAGTTATTGATCGAAATTCTTGGATAAGTATTTCTATATGAAAAATTGTTTACAAAAAGAGAAAAAATAAAAATTATCATTGTAAAATCATAAGATTCTTAGCTCCACTCAAAATCTCAAAGACATTTTCATTTACCTTTTCTTAAAATTATGAACTATAAACAATTTACAAATAAGCAAACAGTAAAAATAGATATACAAATATATTATATTGAATCATCACAAATTTTAAAATGTATAACTACTTATTTTATCAATATGTATATACATATTTATAGTCATAATAGTAATAATAATAGCATGAATGCAACACTTATGAAAATATACAGTACACCTAATTATTATTATTAAGTCTTTGACATTTAAAAATTATTTATACATGACACTTGATACTTAAAAACTCATTTAGCTAATACAAAAATCATAATTTCATTAAATTTTATTTCTATATTTGTAATTTAATTTTCAACCACTCAACAATAAATGAAACTCAAATTATTACAAATTCATGAATATGATTACAAAATAAAATAGTCATTAATTATTAGATTTCTTGATATTATTAAGTTGGCATCTTTTTTTACGAGTTTTGATTATAATCATACCAATCTAGTGGAAAATAGCTCCTTTACACAATCATACATTTCCATAACAATAGGAATGATATTCATAATTTACACAATATTCAAAACTTAAAACTAAAATGCTAACTAAAAAGTTTTACTTTATAGAATAATTCGACTTAATTAAGTTTTTAAGTGTAAAAATAAGGATGAAATTAATAAAAAAAAAAAAATTGAGAAATGCTTTAAATAAAAAGGCCTAAGTGATTGAACATTTAAACTAAAGGATAGCTAGCACTGCTTGCAATACCACAGTTATTCTTCTTATTACGTGCCATCATTATGTAACCCTTATCTCCCCAGGTTGGGCCCCAAGAATTTTTCACAATCCAATAATCTCCTCCTTTTTTGTCACTGCCATAACCAACAACGAGTACACCATGATCCAGATTTTCAGAACTGCAATGGGGGTTGTAAAATACTCCTCTCTTATAGAATTGAAATTTAGATGATGATGCATCAATAGCAACAGATACTGGTCCAACAGTTGCCACTGCTTGCAAGAGAGCTTTTTCGTTGCCTTCAGTTATGTCTACATAACCTTTATCAGTGGCACCGACATGACTTTCATCAAAATGACATTTATCATCCTATAAATATTTATAATTAGACATCATAAATGACAAGAAACTAACAAAATACTTACCTTGCCTTCATAAGGATAAGTTTTTTCAGTGTCGATTCCCTTATTTGCTTTGATATATTTGAAAGCCATATCCATAAGACCACCCTCACAGCCATTATTACCAAACTTACGAGAGCAATCAATCAAATTTTGTTCACTCAATGATACCAACACTCCATCTTTACGGAAATGTTGACCTTCCAACGCTCCAGTCTACAATACATAAAAATAAAATACTTTAAGTGACTTAACTTATAAAAGGTTGTAAAGATGACTTTTAATTTGATATTTTTGTTGATTGATAAATTTAGTTAATGGTATGTATACCCGTCTTTCCACAAACACTTAATTTATTCAATTATCGTAACTAAAAAAACTGTTACTCTTTGTGTATTTTTTCATTTATTTAATACCAACGTCCAAAATGATAAATTAAAAGCTTGTTCATTGAATAATTTACAAAAGAAGTTTCATTTATTATTTTTAAAATTATTTCACATTGATAGTTCAAAATTAAAATATTATATCAACATAATATGTATATATTTTATAACTTGTTGTATAATAATAATCACATGTTGGTTTCAAACATAAATATGATAATACAACATAATATTATAATTATATCAAGAAATACCTACTGAATTCTAAGACAAAAGTCTTACTAGCTTACGAGAGGATTTGGTATAAATTTCAACAGGGGTTAGAAACATTTTTAGAGCGGCCAAGCCCCTCCTAGCCCCCCTAGTTACACCAATGAGTTTTATACATCATTTTAAATAAATATCACAATTTAAAATAGTCTTTGAGACACAGTGTTTTTCTTAAATTAAGGTGATAACACAACCTTAGTCAAAATGTACACTTGTGCGCACAATATCTGGGTGGGCATTATATACTCGGTGTCCGGGTCTCTAAACACATTTAAAAAAATCTACACATTTACAATATACATAAATAATTACACTAGAGACAATTTTTCAAAGGTGAAAAATGTTGATTAAAATATAAGTACATAATTTCCTTACAGTTAAATTTTTCAAAATTATATCTCTTATTTTTATAAAACTTACAGCACTGAATGACCAGCAAGATCCACATTGTCCTTGGTTTTTGACAGGAGTAACATATCCTTTTGTTCTCCAATCAACTGCTTTTGGTAAAACAATATTTTCTGGTGGCAAAAAAGTTACAGCTTCTTCATTGGTATAATTTGCGTCTCCGCCAGCCAAACTTTTTTTGAATCCGTTCATTTTACTCGCAAACTCATGTGCCAACTACAATGAGAAGAATTTTAAAATTAAGAGGAGTCACATTCGTACTGTATAGATAATAAATATACATACCAAATCACCGAAATGATTCATTTCCAACTCATATGTTTCTTCACCATTTTCATACAACTTATTGTGTCTTGCAATATTTAACTTATTTTCTAAGTATACTTTTTTACGGAATGCTTCTTCTTGGACATCTTTGTACATCTTCTTAAATTGCATCTAATAATTAAAGAAAAGGATAAATATAAATAAATATTCAATATGACCATAAATATTTAAAATTCTAAAATTTTATTTGTACACATACTTTAAATAAATCCCATTCTTCTTCAATTACTTCATAAAAGTTAGTTGAGCTTACAGTGCTAATTGTAATGGCCATAAGGCCTAATACTATAGCTACCTTCATGTTACTAAAAACAAAACAAAATAAAATAATTATAAACACGCAAGTATAAAAATATAGTACCAATTTTAATAGATGCACTTATTTAAGTGCACGTTTCAACATGCATTTTATGTATGTTTCAAATTAAAACGCAATTATTATTATATATGTAACAACTATTAAATGGGTATTTAATTTTATAGTTAATAATACCTATTTAATCACGAATAAGTAATAACAAATTATAAATAGGCAATTAAAAAGTAGCAAGGTAAAAAAATATAAATTAAATACTTTATCTAATCATTAAAGAATTTATTAATGATAATAAAAACTATTATTTCAGATAATAATATAGGAAGTAGATGCAATATTAATTGTTGTAATAACTAGGTACAAAATTATAAACATTTATTATTACAGAATAAAGTAGATACTTTGTTTATAAATTAATTGTGTTTTATTAATAACTAAAATAAATTTTTTTTTTCAATTCTTTTTTTATTATTATTATTATTATTATTATTATTATTATTATTGCAGTTACATAATTTTCTTTAAATTTATTAAATTTACATTTATGTGAAATTTTTTTTTTTAATTACAATGATATTAAGTTAGGTATACACAGCAATACATTTTTAATTTATAATTTCATAGGTATAAGGGTAACATGTACCATAAATATCACAAGTCATAGGTATTTGTCAATAATCAACTGTTATGCGTACTGTAGATATATTTCTGCATAAATATCCTAATGAATATAATAAGTACCTATTTAAAATTGTCTTTATTTACTCATTCTTAAATATATCCATGGATCTAACATATCTTTTTGATATAAATAAAAATAACAAATCACAATAACTTATAGAGAATAATATCTAGGTATACTATCATTTTTATACTTAAAATGGGATTTTATTAATGGTTTAATGCTTTTCCTCCTTATTATTCAAATTTGACAAGTACAGATTTTTAAAAGGTGAGTCAAAAAAAAAATTACATTGCTGTACCTACCTATACATAACACAACATAATAATTATTATAAAATAAAAAATTGCTAATAAAAAGAACATATAAATGGGTAGGTATCTACTGCAAATGTGTTAAGTAAATAATGACATTTTAATCACTTTTTTTATTCAATTATGGAGAAGGAAATAGATAAAGGTTTTCAAAATATAACAGTTTTATTTAGAAAACCAATACATTTATTTTAATAATTTTTAATATATACCTATGATCTACCTACACAATTAGGAAATTAAAACTGTCCATAAACTGATAAAAAGTATGTAGTATGTTTGAAGTGTTTCAACTTATCTACAGACAATTATAATTAAAATAAAATCAATCTCAAAATGTATTAAGTACCCCTACTACTTTCATAAAATTGAAGAAATATTTATAACAGTATTAGTTATACTAACCTACGTACCTATTAATAAAGAAATAGTGATGGCCAGAAGAAAAAATATTAAAAACTTTCATGATTGATTAGGTGAGTACTTAGCTTAGGTACATCATACCTGCATTTAGAAAACTATAGATACACCTACCTATACAATATTACATTTGGTTAGAGAATTAGGAAGACAATATTATTCAAATAATATGTCCTCCAAATTAAGTAGGTAGGTAGGTGTAATATTATTATATTCAATTTCATGACTTGAATACCTAAGCTATAACTAGGTATACAGTGTATAATTTAAGGCATAACCACATAAATAATAAACCATAAATACTCATAAGAACAAAACAAAACTTGGTATAATATTCTATAAATTATTAACATGATCAATATTATTTTTAATTTACAAGATAATATTTAGGTGAGTTTAGAATACAAATGTATTGGCTAGTAATAATATTAAACTAATTATATAACTTACACCTATTTAATAAGTGTTTTTGCAGTTAGTTTATTTTATTTAATTCTTTGACTATAAACAATAACCATATAACATAATTAAATATCAATACATCATAGACATTATCAGTGACAGCTTCCCTAACGAAATCGAATACGCGAAATAAAGAGCAGATATTCAAAGTATTTTTACTTACGAGTTATGAGTGTTGTAATATTCGTCGTCGAACGTGCAAATAGAAACTGTAAAGACGATTAACAGACAGAGCAGGGACTAGACTGTTGTTTTGGACAAAAATATTTGAGTACGGAATAGCGTCACAGATATGTAGGAACAAAATCTTTTAACAATGTTCACTGCAACAATAACTAATGACGAGTGCTGGCCCGAAAAAACTGCGCAGTATTTTATATGAAACAACAATAGTGGACGACAGACGACCGTGCAGGGGATTCAAAGGCTATGGAGACGCGCGGGGGAGCGACAAAGGTGGGATAGTTTAATAATAGTAATAATAATAATAATATTGCGCAATCGACAACAAATAGTTATTAGATAATACAATAATCACGGCTACAGTCAACAATGATTAGAAGAATAATTTTATTGGCGTGAACTATAGTCGTATGTAATAAACAAACATTGTTAATGAATATTCCTTATACTAGGATAACGACAATAATAATATTATTGGTATGTTTACCTCACAAAAAGCGATGACGGATGAATATTATACGTCGCACAAACAATGAACAACGGTCACGGCCACAATGAAAACAGCTGCTGGACGTGTTTAATAATATACAATGTGCGGAACTATTCTAACGACAGACGGCGGTAGACTGACGTCTGACGACCAACACACGAACTACTGCAGAGAGCGGACTATGGCTGAATAAAACGCGTTGAGGTTACGCGTTTACACAGCTGCCGTCAGCTGTTATGACTCATAGATTCACGAACGTTTTGCGATCTACAGGGAATGACAATGAATACAATAATAGGTAGTAGGTACTTACAACTACAGACGCGACAGATCAGTAGTGTAGCCAGGAATTTTGTATGGGGAGGGCTAAGAACCCATATTAAATAATATATAGTAAAATAAAATTTATTTCTTTATCTGAAAGAAAATGTTATTTCAGTAATTTTATTTACCACAGCATTTTTCTGTAGCTATTATGACGTTGACGAAGTTAAGTATTTTATACTGAAGTCTGCACGGTGAATTTTTTTTCGACTTTAACATTTTTGTTTTTATTATTATTCACGCTGAGTATGTTTATAAGCTTTATTATTATTAATTTCTTATTCAGTATAAAATTTCTATTTTGGAGAAATAAATGAGTGTAGGATATCTTTATGGTTTTGTGAAAAACTACTAAATTAAAAATTTAAGCAACGAAATAACTGAATATGATCTACAAACTGTCTTTCTTCAATGTATTTTAGTTGTCTGTTTAAATGTAATACGAATAACTTATAAATTAGTAAAAAATAAAATGTGATGAAACACTTGTATAATTTTCTATCTAAGATTTTTTTTAAAAAAAATTATAATTTACTAATAACCCAAGTGTGAACAATATGGTGTAAATAACTTAAAAACACGGTCAATGGGGATGGCCTTAGCCCCCTTAGCCTCCCACTTGGCTACGCCTTTGCGACAGATTGTAGCTAATCACACTTTTCTATGGCACTACCGCCACTACGTCCTGATGTAAACTTTTATAAAAAAAACAAATTGTTTAACTTTGTATTTTACCATTCTGTCATTGTAAAATAATTATAATTTTACTCAGTGGCAACTCATGGATGTTGTTGATGGGATGATGGGAGCGCGCGACTTTAAATACCTACGGAGGTGTTCTATAAAAATGAAAATTCATATAAAATGAAATATTATAGACATGAGGATTACTGTAATTTGAAGTACATAAGTATATTAGGTTCAATGGAAATACATTAGAACAAAATACACATTTATAGTTATAAATATTATAAACAAGAAGTTTAGCGGTTTATCTATACAAATTCGTTGTCGCAAAAGTGACGTATTCGTCATATATGGGGAGGCCCGTAAAATTCCGGAAAAAAAATTACCGAATCGTAATTATCTGGAACGCAAAAATCTGGAATCATCGTTTTTTTTTTTTCTAAAATACCTCACGTCGCACAGCAAATCAATTATCAAGCCGAAATGCCCTCATGTTGCTCAACAAGCCGAGGGTATTTTAGATTTGCGGAGCGAAGAGGAGTCAACCAAACATTTCCAATTTGTACTTACATTAAAATTGGTCAAACACTTTTGAAAGTTTTATGAGATATGCGCATTACTATTTTTAGTAATTGATGAAAGTTTCAACTTTCTATCTCAATTATTTTGGAAGTTATTACTAAATAACTAAAATTATTTATAAATTTCGATATTTCCAGTATATTTGTCAGTACTTTCTCCGATTTTTTTTCACTCAAACCCTTGTAAAATGTTTAATTCTTTGTGTCCGTGAGAAATTTTATTGCACCAAAATATTCGTAATAAAATTTTCTACCTAGGTACCAAGTTTCAAAATTATCGGTCGAACCAATTTTCTTTTATGTATGTTAAAGTGTGTAATTTTAAGTAAAACTAACGAATTTCATCAAAATTCTAACTTCAAACTGTTATAGCGAAAAAAGTTAACATACGATTTTCGAGATTTTTTAAGGTCTATAAAACAATAATTTAAGTGAGATGACCAGTATTTCTATACAAAAAGGTGTTCACAAAAAGGGGAAAAAAATAAAAATAAAAAACATTATTGTAAAATCATAAGCTTCTTCACTCCGTTCAGAATCTAAAAAAATGGGTGTTCTTCGCACGACGGGTGGGATTCTCTTGACGGGTGTATTTAATTTTAAAGAAACGATAAATCATTTCTTCAATAAAACGATTCTGAACGAGGGAAGTTAATAAATAATATAAAAAAGAAATGAGAAAAAGAAATGTTAGAAATATGTCTAACATTTTCTTGCGCCAAAATCTTTTTTCTATGATTGTCTATCTATGTTTAAATTTTCATAAAATTCGGATCAAAAAATGATAGTTTCCGAGTCGTTTTTGTAAAATTTTGGGTAGTTTTCTCCAAAAAAAAAAAAATTGAAGAATTGAGAAATTCAAAAAATGACTTCTC